>CBVK0103812178.1:0-16976 GCA_900067695.1 Picea abies | reverse complement strand
GGGTTAGGTTTTTGGATGTCTATGGTTTTTGGAATTCTTTCTTATTGTAAAAAGGCCTTCAGAGCCTCATTGTAACCTTCTTATTATGAATGCACGCTGCCGTCACATCTCTTCTCAGAGATAAGCCGCCACCATTCCAGCAAGCTTGTTTAAGCTGCATTTTACAGTTTCAGCTTATTTCGTTATTGAATAGAAAACCAGTTTTACTGTATCTCTGTTATTTTGTGTTAAGAACCTGTTAATAATCTATATTCATTTCATTCTTCTCATAAAATCCAGATCAATGGTATCAGAGTGGTCTAGTCCTTGTCATCTTAATGCACGTCCCCAACGAGGTTGGAGTACAAAGAGTTGGGTCTCGAGCTTGTTTCTCTTGAGGATAGAAGCTCTCACACGCCCAAGCGACCTCCCATGGTAGGAGAAAAGAAATATGATGAGACAGGAGATCCTTTCAAACTATTGATTGAGGAATCCCTCACGCAACAGAGGAACGAGATGATGGATAGTTTCGCACAAATCCTTCAGCGACTACCAACAGGCGATGCATCTTCTTCGAACGAAGGCGTCGCCCCCTTCAAGGTACAAATAAACTTTGATATTCCTATATTTGAAGGTCGGATAGATGCAGATGTTGTAAACAAGTGGTTGAATCTACTAGAAGGGTATTTTTCTGTTCATAAATTTTCGAATAGGGAAAAGATTACTTTTGCACTCCTCAAATCCATTCCCCATGTGAAAGATTAGTGGGAAATTTTTTGTGAGCAAAAGGAAATAGAGGAAAACTCATTATTTTCAGTCATGGCCACCTAGGAATCCTTCAGGGATGCTATTAAGGAACAAGACTACCCTTTCGGAAGTTATGATGACCTGTATACCAAATGGACCACACTGCGGCAAGAAAGAGACCAAGCAGTGCCAGATTTCACAAATATCTTCCATACCTTGTGCACCAAGTTGGGTATCAAAGATTTGGAGTGACATCTAGTGCTCAAGTATCGTGGTGCTCTGCATAGATACATCCAGACTGAAATGGAATTTCTGGACATCTCATCCTTGGGCGCAGCCTATCGATATGCCCTCAAAATCGAGCAAAAGCTCAAACAAAAGATGCGGAAATTTGGGCCTGGGAACCCCTCACAAAAAATCCAGGAAAGAGCGGCCCCAACCCACTGACCAAAGGACAGAGCAAAGATGGATAGTATCTAGACAACCAGTACAAGACGCAAGAAAACAAGGACACCAGAAAGACAAAGAAAGATACCGGGAAGTGGTGCGACTTTCATAAGAGCCCTTGGCATAACACTGCTGACTGTCGCTCAAAGCAGTCGTTGGTGGCCGAATTGAAATCCTCTGAATTAGATGCATATTCTGACTCTGAGACAGAACCATAAAGGGGAAGACGGATCATTGACATGGAACCTAGTGCCACCGTTGCTACCACCAAGCTCCAGCCTGGTGAACCAGATGAGCCAGAAGAAGGAGAGCACCTCTTCCATTCACAGATGTGGGTAAAAGGCACCCTGTTGCACTTCATCATTGATAGCGGTATCCAGAAGAACCTCATCTCAGCAGAGGTCATCAAGTGGTTGGCACTACCAACAATGCCGCACCCACAACCATACACCATTGGATGTCTCCGCCAAGGAAGCGATCTTCGTATTAGCCAATAGTGTCGACTGTCATACGACATCAAGCCCTTCAAAGACAAGGTATTGTGTGATTTTTCTCCTCTCGAAATTTGTGATGTTCTTTTGGGCCAACCTTATTTATGGAAATGTCATGTTGTATGTGAGTTTAGGCCTTATAGTGTTATTATTACTTTGAACAAGAAATTATAAAGGATACCCAGGGCAGTCCCACCTAGTGCTATTTCCTTGATCTTTGCTAAGCAATGAAGGAAGGTCATCTCGCAGACAGGGAAGTTTGTCTTCTTCATGATTCGCTCTCAGAATAAGAGAAAGATCGCAACCACATCCAGGGTCTCTGCGGCCAACCTCTCCACACAGCATAAGCAAGTAGATAAGGTCATGAAAGAATACTCGGATATATTCTCCTCACCTACAGGGGTACCTCTGCACTGCCAGGTCAAGCACCCCATCGATCTGACCCCCGGTGCACCGCTGCCCAATGGGCCAGTCTATCATCACTCTTTGTTATAGAATGAGGAGATCAAGTGACAGATCCAAGAACTACTCCACAAGGGGAACATCCGCCCCAGCTCATCACCTTGCGGGAGCCCAATCGTGTTGGTACAGAAGAAAGATGGAACCTGACGACTCTATATTGATTACCGGGCTCTGAATAAAATCACTGTCAGAAACTGTTAACCGATTCCCTGAATCGATGACCTCCTTGATCAACTCATGGGGGCCAAATACTTCAGTAAAATTGATCTGAAGTCTGGCTACCACCAAGTCCCGATAGAATAGACAGATGTATGGAAGACCACCTTCAATTCAAAGGAAGGACTTTTTGAATGGTTGGTCATGCCTTTTCGTATGAAAAACGCTCTACCTACTTTCATGAGGATGATGGACAACATCCTACAACCATTCACCAATACTTTTGTAGTGGTGTATCTGGATGACATTCTAATTTATAGCAAGACTTGGGTTGAACACTTGCAGCATATTCAACAGGTTCTACACACCCTACAGCAGCACAAGCTATATGCCAACCTAGAAAAATGCTCCTTCGGCATGGACAGGGTCCATTACCTGGGCTACATCATTGATCAGCATGGCATACATGTGGATCCAGCCAAGATCCAAGTCATCTGTGACTGGCCAGCCCCAACAACACTCACTGAGCTTCAGAGCTTCTTGGGACTTGCTAATTTCTACTGTAGGTTCATGTTGGGTTTCTCCCATATTGCATGGGCCCTCATCCAAATAAACAGGGGTGGTGGTAAGGCGAAATTTGCATGGGTCCGGTCCCAACAACAAGCGTTCGATGATTTGATGCAGTGCTTGTGCTCAGCCCCAGTACTTTCGCTACCGGACCTATAGAATCCCTTTGATATCCAGATAGATGCTTTAGACTATGTGTTATCCGGATCAATCCTTTTGTGCTACTATTTTGGCTTCCAAATATTGCTTCTCTTCCATCTGACTTTTGTATATTTCTTCAATTTTTGTCGCTTCTTCTACTTGAACTTTTAGGTTTGTAATCATCTACTAGACTTCTTTAGGTCTTTGAAAACATTCCTTTAGCTTGATCAATTATTTCTTGAGGGACTTTCTTTCCTCTCTTTCTTTCTTCAGTTCATCTTACATGATGATCAGTTCTGCCTCAAGATCTACTATGCCTTCTTCACAATCTTCTTCTTATGAATATGTATGACATGATGAGCATATTTATTCTTGTTTTGTACCTACATATTATTTAGCATTCTATGGCTCTGTGATGGGAGAAAAATAGAGATTATGTATCTTAACCCAAATTTCTTTAGTTTATGAACATTTTCCCACTTTGTCTATTATTGAATCAGGTAACCCTTCCAAGATAGAAACCATTGTTATTTTTTGTTCCTTTTCAATTCTTTCTTGGCTACAGTCTTTAGAGGTTTTTTTGTAGTAGTTTACCCTATCTCAACTGAGTTCCAAACATCATAGCCCTATGCTCCCAGAAATTATTTCATCATGATACTCCACATCTCATAGCTCTGACCATTCTGACCATTAAACTGTGGTAAATCATTTATATACAAATTGTTGCTCTCCATGATCTACCTTCCATTGGTTAAACTGTTTCCTGAAGGAACCTTGCTCTGATACCATTTTTTGTAATACTAAGAGGGGGGGTGTGAATAAGTATGAGCACTTTATACCACTTTTAACAACAATATATAAACATCAACTATATCAACAATATTCAACAGTTTATCATCAACATATCATCTATGATTGCATTCAATATATCATGAGAATATAATCATAAGCATCATCACATCAAATATACAGTACACCAGTATTTACATGGAAACCCAAATGGGAGAAAACCATAGAATGTTTTCTTATATATATTAAGAATTCATTCATTGGAAGCACCAAATTCCTAATTCTCCAGCTACAACTGGAAGGAAGATTCAACCCCCTATTTACATGCTCCAACCTAAAGAAATATACAACTCCCTGAATTCTTTGGCTCCAACCATGTTGATGGGTGAAATTGACCGCTTGTCAACCGGAAGAGTGAATCCGGTCCGGGGTTGTCTAATTAACCCAAGCCGTTTGGATTAATTCACTCCAACGGGTTTAGCGGCTCCGTTGGCCGATCTAAGTTCTAAAGAAAGCGAAAAATAACTAAAGGAAAAACAATAACTTACTAAATAACAATTACTAAAATCTATATGTACATCTAAGTACATATATGTACAATTTATTTAAATAATATATGTATGATAATTCTATATATAATCTGTACAAACCATTAGTTTTAATCTAAACTCCTAAAAATCAAATGTAAATTGGTTCCTTTAACAACAGTAATAAAGAAAGTAAAAATACTTTTTTTTTTTTTTTGGTTTGTTTTCTTGGATGTATACGTTCAAAATTCTTTTTTTTTTTTTTTGGTTTGTTTTCTTGGATGTATACGTTCATGAAATCAAATATTAAACTACTTATTTGAATAGAAAATTATAGATAATGGAAATCATACTATATATATATATAAATTCTGAAATAAACAAGCAAACGAAGTAAAATAACAGACTAACCTAGTAATGCATCCAATGTCTATTCAATAGAGAGTATCCAGCCACTTTATCCGGGAAGTAAACCTGCAACGGATCTTAAGATCGTTCCGAACAAATGTGAACGAATATGTTGAAGATTGAGTTATGATAACAGAACATGTAATGGATACAGTCACAATGATCTTTATGATTTGCAAGTAACTACGATGAGATAAATCTTATTGTAAGAACTTGCATGCAAACATTCAATAGAAATTAGAGACAAATCTCTTAATTTGAACTGGATAGATAATCATTGTGTATTGTATCTGAAACATAAGATATGGATAATATATGAAAGTGAATTATATCAACTTGCAATAAATCATGATGATGAAATCAATCACCATCTATTATCAAATCAAAATAAACATAACTTGAATCAAAACATCATACAGAAAAGCTAAAGCTATAACGTGCATTCTGTTCCATTCAAGTCTGTGATAAAACGCCCATACTCTTGCCCTAGGCCGAGATGATGCAATGTTTACAAAATGATATGTTTATATAAGTTTTAGGAAACATAACTGTTTCATGTTCATAAGATCAAATTGGTTTCAAAAATAAAGGGGGATGCAACCACCCTGATTTCACTAGATATCAAAAAACTACCAACAGTCTAATTCTGTTTATTCAAAATAGATAATAGATATGGCTAGGAGATCTCAAAAGTGTCTCATATCATCTTTGAAATCATGGGCTCCTTAATTATCCTGAAAACAAAAGAAAATAGGAAGATCTCAGGTATGTTTTCTGTCATCAAATTAAACAATTTGAATTTTCTTAACTAGCTACAAAATCTTGCGATTCTGTAGCTAGTTATAATAGCAAATGCAATCTCATTTTATTGAATAAATAAAACAGGCTAATCTTAATAATAAAAATAGTTTATTCAATCAAACCAAATATCCTAACTTAAGAATGACAATAATCATGCTAACAAAATCATACCTCTAATCCTAAAACCAAATTGTATCAAGAAACTTTGGAGTTAACAATAGCTATAGCTGCCTCTACGTTTTTGAAAATCACATGACCTGTAGTTTTCAAACGCTTCTCCTTCCCTTGGATGATGGATTCAACTATGTTGTTTTCGTTTGTTAACATATCAACTTGGTCTCTTAAATACTTGACTCGTGACTGTAGAAACAGGACATCGGTATAGTATCTGTCGATCCATGATAGGCATACATCACATTGTGACTGTGAGGCATTTTCATTAGAACGAACAAGATTAAGGATCGAAGAACCATCCATATGGATAGAATATTTATTGCAGAGCTGGATACCAGGGAACTCTGGGTTATCTTTCAAACAAGGAGGCAAATTATCGACATAGTTATAGGGTCGGTCAGGGTATAGCTCGAATGACACAGGGTCTTCTTCAGCAAGGAATTTGTCAATTTCTGAGTCTGAGCTTTTGCTCACTTCAATCATGTTGATCGGGTCTGCACAGGGGTTTGTTTTATTTCAAATACTTCGATAAATTAACTGACCAACTCTTTTGTTTTTGAAATTGACATCAATACTACCTTTTAACTTCTTTCCTGTAGGTTTCTTCACAGTTTTAATACAATCCTTTGGATGTGTAACCGGTTGACTGTCCTGTTGAATGACCTTAGGGTAGCTCGAGGGTTTGTTGTTAGGGGAAAAATCACAAGCCTGGAGAGGTGGAAGAGAGGCCGTTGGGTTCACAAGGGTTTCCTCAATGACTAGCTTATCTACTTCTCCCAACTCAGGGTTACCAAAACCATTTCGCATAATGAACGAATCCCAACAATCATTTTGTGACTCTAACTGATGCATGAGGATGATTTTAATCAGGCCATGATGAAAAAGACTTGAATCTGACCTATGTTTCCTAAATATTTTCCCCATTTTATACAGACTTCTGAGTAGGTAATAAGGCATATTCAACGGAAAACTAATAAAACTCATAAGCAGGCGTAAATGTTATAGGAAAATAAGTCTGAATCGTCCCTCACATGTGATGAATTGCTTCACTACAGAAAGTAAATCATGCCACCTAGTTTTCAAGAATGAAATTGGCATACCTCTATCACAGCTGGTTATTTTTCATGAGGTAAACAGTAAAGTCCAAGGGACTTCCTCCACTTTCGCATTTTTGAACCATTTCTGACCAACCGCTGGCAATCCCGTGGATTGACTTAGGAACTCTTTGGTTACTTCCAATTGTACATCACCGATTTTTTCCCTACAACCATCAAAGGTTAAGTCAAACTCTTGGGCGACCTGAAGATTAAAACCCTGAAACTTTTTGATGAAAATATGCCAACCATTCCTTTCCAAATCTTCCCTAGCATTATCATATGAGAGTAGGGTTTGGATGTCGTTCGGTTCAACCCTTACCACTGGAGCCATACTGAACAGACGGGTAATTAATGCACAACACACAGGTAGGGTTTGCATAAACGAAATAGAGCCATAGCCCCGAGCTTTAACAATACATGTTGTAATGATTCAAACAATGGGCAGGGTGTTTAATCAAAACGCATGTGAAGAGTTTTGTGAAACCCGAGACCATGCTAAGGAGTAATGGAAATCCTATACATTGTATGCCACCTTGGTATTGAGTACAAGCTAGGACCAAAGTACTCAGAAAGAATAAGTGCGCACATCATATTTTGATTACAAAGTTGGGCAAATGAATAATCAAAAGTTTTGTGAAAGAAATGTGATCAAAGAGCAAACCAAAACCAATACAAACAATATCAAATGGTGGGGTCTCTCATTTGTTAAGACTATCAATCTCTTGGACATGATTATGAGTTGACAGGGTGAAAAACACAACCAGGTGATACCTTCCTGGCAAAGAATCGAACTCCATATCAAATAAAACATTTTCCTTCAATGAAAATTTAAAACAATATGGTAATGATAGTTGCAAGTTTTCATGCTTTCAGTCATGAAAATGAAGCATGAATAGATGATAGGTAAAATGCGACGATTTACAACTATCATTTAGGGAATAGTTCATGAAGAGTAATAAAATTTCATAGACCCTGTGTAGGCAGCTTATAAAAATAATAATTATATAATTGCTGCCAACAATGGCGACATGCTGGGAGAAGCAGTTATCTCTGTCACACGAATGAGTTCAGGTTAGAATAATCTGAAAAACTTTGAATCGAAAACAACCGAAAAGTTGTTTGAACATCTCAAATAATCATAACGCAGTCCGGTTTCAGACAACTTTTATTTTTAAAGAAATGAAAACTGGTGGCAATCTTGGCAAAAGAGAGCCACGATGTTAAGTTAAAATCTTCAATACTGTTGACAGGGTCATTGTTGCCAGCAGGCGTCCATAGCCTCGACAGGGATGTCAATTAACCCACTCTGATATCAGTATCCTGTCAAGAAATTTCATATAAGAACGAAGGACTTTTGAGGCCAAAACAGAATCCATATCTGAGAATTTTATTTTACCTGACATTGCTTCACTGCCAGTGGGCCTGTTCAGTACCCTGGCGAAGTTATCTTGGTGTCATGCATGCATTTACCCGCTGCCAGCAGACCTGTTCAGTGTCCCGGCAGGTTTACAAGCACTTCCCATAGCTCTCTGAATGTTTATATTATAGTTTTTAAAGATATTCAATAGAGCGGGGTGACGCTGAAAATTCCATCTTTTTAACACATCTTGATATGTCACAGACCTTGAAAATTTTTCAAGCTGTCCTTCATCAAGATCTAGAAATAGTTTATTAATAAAACAACCTTTCAAGAACAGGGAGACATCGTTGAGTTGTTCTCTTAAAGAACAGGGACAATAGTTGGATGGTGCTTTGTTTGTCCATAAATGTATTTCTATCTGTTAGGGGCGTTGGTCTAACGATTATAATGTCCCCAACAGCTATATTACTTCATCATGGCAAAGTGCCATGTCGTTGTTCTGATATCTCAGCGAAGCTCCAATTTTGCAAATTTTTCTTCTCCGAGGTTTTCTCTGGAACCTTCTGCAACTTGTTGATCTTAGCTCACTTCTTACTTACCTTTCTAGCCTTCTTCCCAGTGAGCTTCGTCTTGGTGTGCCTTTTTCCATTCTGATCCTTAGCTTCTTTTGGCATAGTTACTTCACTTTGTTGAGATTATTTCTTAAGATTCAAGGGTAACCCTTCTTCTTCATCTAGAATAGGTACTTCAATCTTCAGTGGTTCTTCTAGTGTTCTTCCAACTTCAACATCTGGGTTTCTGGTGTTAAATGGATTTGTTCTATTCTTTTGTTCTTCAATCAAGTGTGTGATCCTTCTAGTCATGAATTCCTTTAACTCTTTCTTTTTCTGTTCTAAAACTTCTTCTTTTTCTTTCCTTATGGCCTGATCTCTTTCAATCCAAGGTTTTTCTAGTAGCATGGTAAATGGGGCGTTGTTCTTATTGAATTTAACAATCTCAAAATATTCCTCTGTCGAAGCTCTATTGACAGTCATAGGTAGCTTGGCAAGTCTCCCACAAAGTGTTATCAATTTTCCTCTGAATAATCCCATTCCTCCCAATGAGGGAATCATAGCATGCTTTCCTAAAAGTTCCCAAGTTCTTTCTGTCATAATATTCACCTGTGTTTCCTCATCCAGAACACAGTCAACGTCGAAGTCTCCTATTCTTTCTTCAAGGCATTCTTTTTCTTTGAATATCTCTGATACGTTGACATGTCGGTGGTCATTCAGGGTTTCTCTTATCTGTAGCAATATTTTCTCTGATTATTTCTAGGATTCTTTCATAATACTAGTTTCTGGATTTGCCTTCGGGTTTTCTTGATTCATATTCATTTTTTCAACCTTAGCAATCATTCTACGGCAATCCAAAACTTCATGGTCCATAGCTTTACAACAAAGACAACTAGGTCTTCTCCCAAGGCATTCCTTAGAAAGATGTTCAAGTTTTCTACAAATGTAATAGAGGGTTAATCCTCTCTATCTTTTAAATGATCCCCAGCCTTTCCTATACTGTGCACTAGGATCATGGTAGCTAACTTGCAAAAAATTCTTTCTAGGATCCTGCATACACTTATTAGTCCAAATATCCTTTCTATGCATAGGTATAACATATTTTTCACTATTCTTATCAGATCTACTCATATCAAATCTTCTTTCATCTATTAGTAACCTAGTTTTCAAGCTAGGACATAATCTATCAAATATACCTAGATTCATACTTTTGAAACAAAAATTTCCACTAATCTTACTTCTACAAAGCACAAAGCTTTTAGGTCTAGAACTTTTTCACTATTCTTACATTTATCAAAGCACAGAGCTTTCATATCTTACCTCTTTTAATCAATAATTATCACTTTTACCTTTCTTAGGGCACAAATCTTTCGTATCTTACCTCTTTTCTTCAGATCAGACTTCTTTTCCTTAGCACAGAGCTTGCACAATTTCATATCAGATCTTTGCACATAGCTTCTTCTTCCTCAATTCCCAGCAATCATAGTTTCAGGTCCAAGAAACGGAACCATTTGTTGGCAGATGGGCAGACCTAGGGTTCAACGCACCAACAAAACCCTAACTACCAGCCCTTTCGACAACACCTACGAAGAAGATGAAGTCTCACCCGAGGTAGAGGCAGGGGTGGTTGCAGGACTCAGGTGTCTGCAACCTTAGCTAGGACACAGATATGTGATTATAACACTTAATAGAGCACTTAGCATCGTTATTTCATCATTATCTAACCAATATCTACTCCGCAGAGCAAATAGAGCATCACAACATTCACCCTGATCTAATCTATATAAGCACTTAGCAAAGGAATTAGATCATATCTAGCATATTTAAGCACTAAGAAAGTTCACAAATGTCAGATCTAGCATCCAGATTCATCATAAGCACAAAGCATAAACATATCTATCTATATATATCAAAGCACTTAGCACATAACACATAAACACATCAAAACATCGCACATAGCAGAATAACTCAGTATTTACATGGTTCACCCCCACCCTGGGGATACATCCACCAACTCTTCTTCTTTATTAGCTTCTTCAATGGGTTACATGAACAGAGCCTCAAAACCTTGCTCTGCATAGGACAGAATATCTTCACATCTTGGTAGATCCTTCTTCCTTGCGTTACAACACAAAGCTCTCCACAGTCTCTTACAATGAATTGCACTTGGCTCTGCAAGTATCACACAGTATGCACGAAGCCTTACACTTCTTGATCACATAGATCCCACTCTTAGCACTTAGCCAACTTGCACAACACTTGCACACTATTCAACTACTTCTTACATTGCCTAGCCTTCTATTTATACATACAAAATGGGCCTAAACATGGGTAAACCCATGGGTCAACATCCCATTCCTGTTACATATTCCCAAATCCCAAAAAGGACCCAAAAAGGGGTCGAGATCCTGCAATCTCTACTTCATCTTGTGCTCCATCTTCGATAGAATGTCGAAGTCCCAAAATAGGTCAACATGACCAAGAATCTCCCAAAACTTGGTCAAGGGCCAACACCGACTTCTCATTCTGGGTGCCTATTTACTTAGTATATAATATTTCCTTTAGCTGAATTCTTCTCTTGGAGGCTAATAACCTAATAAGAGTTATCCTCTTGAGCTGACTTGTCTTCTAGGGTTATTATCCAACTAATTAGAGTTTCTTCTTGCTTTCCAGAATATTATATTCTCGTCAGGTTTACATGTGGAGATAAATACCTCCCGTAGGTACCATAATATCAGCACTCCCTCCTAGCTAGGGAGGTATTGAAAGTAATGGTCTTGAGCACAAACATACCATTCACCAAGTAGCATCAACATAGTCGTATAGACTATCTCATGATTAGATCATGAGCACCATCGTCACTATCAGTGTCATTAGTTGCATCATCTCTCGAAACCATACTCTATCTGAGTAATCAGACATGATGTTAGATAAGTCATTCACTCCATAGAGTGACACAAGAGCCATTCTTCTAATCTAGACATATGTCCTAGAAGAATAAATGTTCTAAATGATTTTCCGTTTGGGAAATCTCTGTCCATTGATCATCCATCTAGTTGATAATCATTTCCAACACTATTGATAGTCTTTAAGGCGATCGGAACAATGTCATTCAATAGAACACGACTGTGTCTATCCATGGTAGCACACAACTACAATCTAGTGGTACACTACCACACCAAGTAGCACAAAGATACTTTATCATTCACATATAGTCACAATCAGTGGAACACATCCACTACAGTAGTATACATCTACTATCCGGAAACATACAGTCTCCATAACAATCATATCATCAACCTGCACAGAAAACATTGTTATCATATATAAACTGAATCATATGTGCCATTCTTCCACTCACATCTGTGAGATCTAGAAGAGAATCTTCCCTAAAAAAGTAAAACATCAACGATGAGTTATCTAGAATATTCTTCTCAAGCAAGGAAGAATAATTGTCCCAATTTCTGAGCCTGGACCATTCACCTGGTTGGGCCATTCCTCCGGCACTAAACAAAGTGCAACCTGGATAGAATGAATCTTCCCTAGGGAATGCATGTCCCTGATTGTTGAACCTGGACCGTTCACCTATCTGGGCCATTCCTCCTACACTAAAAAAAGTGCAACCTGGAAAGAATGAATTTTCCATAGGGAATGACTGTCCAGACCATTTCCTAATGAAATGACTGCCCTGCACCAACCTCCAAAATGGACCATTCTTCAAAACTGCTCACAACTATGAGCTTCAAAAGAATGACTATCGGACGAGGCGGACCAGTCTTCTTGACCACTACTGAGAGTGATCGTCAAGAAGAGAGACTGTCCTAGACCATTCCCTATGTTAACCATAAGGGGAACCGTTGTCTATGGTACATCAGCAATCCATCGAACCATTTTCATTATGAAAATGACAGTTTGATCTGGACCATTTTTCAAATTGGAAAGTGCCTATCCATCAAAAATCTCAAACCAATTTCTGAACTAGAAAGGAAATTCTCATCCTAGACCATTTTTCGAACTAAAAAATGACTACCCATAAATCAATAACACATCAGTGCTCCCTCCCAAACTGGGAGTCATCTCTTCATTTTTCAATAAGGAAGTCATCTCCACGAGCTCCATCTTGAGTACACAAACTCTTTCATATTGAATAGAGGATTTAATTAAATTTATGCTTATCTGCTCATCTGTGAAGATATATATTGGAGAACCACTTCCCCTTTCTGGACTTCATCATGGAGAATATAATGTTTGATCTCAATGTACTTCGGTCTTTCTCAAACACTGGTTTTCTGAAGGCTTCATATAGCTCTGATCATCATAGTTGAATTCAACTCTTTTGTTTCCTTCTATCTCATAACATCATGGCAAGGGTCAAAATTGGAACATATCCAAGTGGTACTTCTTCTATCATCATGAGATCTTTGTCATGGATTGGCAATCCATCATCCTTGAGTTCTGAGTAACCATTCTGATACAATATCTTTGTTATAGAAGATTTTTCACCACGCTTCTATTGTGCATTGGAGGCTCCGCACCAAGTGGTTTGAATCCATACAAAACCTTCTTCCATTTGCATACAAGAGTCTCTTCCTGGTATACCTCAAAGCCTTGAGTTTGTTCTACATACGCTCTTTGTTCAATTATTCTAGAGAATAGTCTTTTCATTCATCTGATGTAAACTCCAACCCCTAGATATTGCGAACGATATAATGACTCATGTAGAGGTATGTTTGGTTTACTAGAACAAACAATCATCGTAGTCTTCTCCCTCCATCTAGGAGAAACCTCTAGTTCTGGATCTCACAATTCTTACATTCATAAGTCTTCTATACATTGTTCTTCATCACATCTTTCATTTACTCTACTTGATTTCTTTAGTGAGTTCAAGTCAAGCTGGTAGTCTTTTGATTCTCGATACAATGACTGGTTGTTCTATCTTTTCTTTCTCTTTTTGGAATCTTCATGTTCTTCCTTATGTTTTTATTTAGCTCTTAGGTCCATGGAGTTTTCTATAGATTCCATGCCTTGAAGATTCCAACTTCCTCCTTTCATCATAGGATCATGGATGTGGATGGACAACCAGGGATACTTTAAGGCTTCTTTTCAAAGAAGACTTCTTCTAAGGTCACATTGAACACGTGTTTCTTTTTCATGGTTGCTTCCATGGATAGATACCTAATCATCTTCAATGGATCATATAATTTAGGATTAGCTCCCTCCTAATCCTTGCTTCATGCATGAATGCATGCTCTTCTTTTGGAAATATATAATCAGCTCTCTCCATCTAGGAGAGTCCACGATTCCATCTGCATCATTGTTGCCTTTTTCAAAGTGTCAAAAATATTTTTCCAATTTCCTCTTGATTGTTGACTTCTTTCTGTCTTTACTTCCTCTAGGTTTCTTCAATATTGATTTTGATTTCGGCTTATCTTGCAGCTATTACTTATGTAATATATTCCACATGAATTGTTACCAATGGTTGTTGATGTACTTCATCCTTTCACGTGTATTGTCTGACTTGTACTCATAGTGACATCAATCCTTATCTTGTTTTTCTTCCATAGGTATAGTTTCTCTTGGAACATATTATCTTCTAGGAAATAGATATGCAAGATATGTACAGAAAACATGGTATGTACAAGAACTATGAGGAGTATTGTTACCTTGTCTTGGAAGAAGAAGTACGTTTCATCCTACTTAGTCTTCTTTGAAGGTTCCTTTTCTTCGGCAACTGATGCTTCGCGTGTCTCCTTCCTTTTCTTTAACTCGGGACAATGATTCTTGTAGTGACCATATTTTCGACCGTTGAAACATTGTATTTCTGACATATCTTTCTCTTGATTTGGCTTATTCCTGGAGCCAAAATTCCTTTTATTCCTGAAATTTTTGAACCTTGTTGTGAAAGTTTGATCATCGTATTTCTTTTGGGGTTTCTCTTTTGCATTGATCCTTGATTCTTCAAACGTAGGATACTCCTTCCTTATGTTCATGCTTGCAGCAAATGCATCCCATGTCTTGGGAAGACCATTGAGTACTATGTTTACCAATTCCTTCTCTGAAATGATCTCTTCAATGGATTGTAGTTGATCTCTTAACTGAGATATTCTCACAAAGTATGATGTTATGTTGTCATAGTCATTCATCTTCATGTCACGGAGCTCATTCTTCAGACTCGTTACTTGTCCAATGTTTATGACTGAGAAGAGGTTTGTTAGGGCATCGTACATCTTCTTAGACAAATCAATATGGGAGATGTAGGGTATCAGGTGGTATTTTATAGAATCCACTATGATACTCATGGCATTGATGTCATTGTCTTTGAACTTCTCCATAACTGCAACATTCTGCGGTTCCTTTTCTTTTCCTTCTTCAAACTCAGGTTCCCCAATCTTTCCTTTCACGATATCCAAAACTTTATTCTTCGCAAGGATGAGATAAATCCTTGTCTTCCATGCTCTGAAGTCAGAAAACCCATCTAACTTGTTTTCTAACTTCATAGAGTAACTCATGGTCGCCTTGACTTGGTCAACCCTAGATTTGACCAAAAAATCAAACCTGACGTCTTGGCTTGCTGAGAGTACCAGGAGATGTGCTAGGCTAGGGTGCACTAGTATATCCATAAATTAGGTCAATCCCTTCACTTAAGGTGCCTCAATGAGAGGGTTAGGGTTTCTGCAACTGCACCTACTAGTAACCCTAGCGACAATGCTTTAGTAACTGCTCCTGCTAGAAACCCTAGCGACAGTTCTTCAATGAGATTAGTATCCTTATGGCTATGCTCCATTCTAGTGGTTATAATGAATGAAGGAGGTGTGGGCCCATAACCTATTAGAATATGATGGATGTGCTCGTTTAACCATAGAAAATATCACTATTGTCACCCAACCATAGGCTGAAGCCACCCCCGAGCACCTTAACCTTGAAAGAGAATCATTTCAGAAGAAAACCCTAGGCTAGATAGACAAACAAGATAGTGCACCTCTCTCCAAGGATAGCACACCAAATAGGAGTAAAAAGAGCTGATCAGAGAGTCCAAACCATAACCAAGAGAGAGTCTAGGGAAAAACCTAAATATTCTAGCTGCAATGGCAGCTCTCTTCCAAACTTGCACACAAATTGGCCAACTGCAGTGCTCACAAGTGTTTCTTCTGTAGTTCTGAGAATGCCTATCAGAATGAAGACTGGCCTCCTGTATTTATACTAAAACTGGCAAACTACCTGGGCCTACTTCTCATTCTGGGTGCCTATTTACTTAGTATATAATATTTCCTTTATCCAACTTCTTCTCTTGGAGGCTAATAACCTAATACAAGTTATCATCTTAAGCCTACTTGTCTTCTAGGGTTATTAGCCAACTAATTAGGGTTTCTTCTTGCTTCCCAGAATATTCTATTCTCATCAGGTTTACATGTGGAGGTAAATACCTCCCGTAGCTACCATAATATCAACAAATCCTTCATCTCAAAGTCATAAGTCAATGTTCACTTGCATTCAACAATAAGTCTTTCTGAACCAGTAAGGAATGAATCATCCACATACAGGACCAAGATCAAGCACTCATCATGAACAATATGATAAGATAGGTTTGGATCAACAACACTCTTGTTGAAGCCCAAACTCATAAAGAATCCATCCATCTTCTCGTACCAAGCACGAGGTGTCTGCTTTAGTCCAGACATGGATTTCTTGTTGGAAATATGGCTACAACAGAGATGACGCAGATGATCAAGGTTGTCATTGATGGCAATCGATTGTTATGAAGAACAGATGCAGGAACACCGAAGCTGAAACACAGACGCTGCAACACAAATGTGTGCGAACACAGATGCTGCAACACAAATGCAAACACAGATGCTGCAACACAAATGCGAACACAGATGCTGCAACACATATTCGCAGATGCTGAAACACAGAAGACGCAGACTGTCAAGGTTGACAGTTATGGAAATCGGTTGGTTATGGAGCACGCACAAGTGCTGAAACACGAATGTTGGAACACGACTGCTGGAACACGAATGCTGGAACACGACTGGTGGAACACGAATGCTGGAACACGACTGCTGGAACACGAATGCTGGAACACGAATGCTGGAACATGACTGCTGGAACACGAATGCTGGAACACGAATGCTGGAACACGAATGTTGGAACACGACTGCTGGAACACGAATGATGGAACACGAATGCTGGAACACGACTGCTGGAACACGAATGCTGGAACACGACTGTTGGAACACGAATGCTGGAACACGACTGCTGGAACACGAATGCTGGAACAC
>CBVK0103812118.1:0-37360 GCA_900067695.1 Picea abies | reverse complement strand
GAGATCTACACTCTTTCCCTACACGACGCTCTTCCGATCTCACATTCAAATGCTACTTTTCATACGTACTACCTTTAGTTAAAGAGAGCCATAGTAGCAAAACCTCACATGACTCCAAACACCTTACAAAGATTCCAACCTCAAATAAAGTTTTGCGCAGATCTGCACTTCATCTACCTTACAGCGCAATCTGATGAACATAAGGAGCAACTGCAGTTGTACTACAAGATCACAAAAGAGGCTCTTGAGGAGATCACTAAGGACTGGTCGACAGACCTGCTTATTCCAGCAAACCCTGTAGAGATGTTCGACCCTAATAGCCCAGAAAATTCACATGATACACCTGGACCCAAAAAAACAAAGAACACCGAAGAGGTCCAAGAATTAAGCAGTTCTTCAGGAAAGACTACTTCAGTATCACCTGACCAAGGGGGTGATCAAGAAGTAGAAGAAATAAATGGTACAAGAGCTGAACATAAGCAAGGTGAAGTAACATCACCGAGAGATGAGACTGATCCGATCAAGAAAAGGAAGGTTTCTCCCCCGAAACTTTCATATTGGAATAAATTGAGAGCCACCATGACCAAGATGAAGACCGTGCTTACTACTGATGACTTTGACTTCATCATAGCCGCCCTCAATGAAACTTCGATAGAAATTGTGGAGAAACAAGAAGCTAAGCAGGAGGAAATGTATGAAAGACTTAATGTTGAGTTCTGACGAGTAAAAAAGGCCCTTCAGTCTAGCCACGCAGTGTCCATTGTGCCCCTTCTATCAGGAGAACCAGAGTTGGGGGATGAGCTAGCCCAACTCCATCGATTAGCTGATGCGGTCAAAGATCATCTTCTTCACACACAAGAAGAAGCCAAACAAGCTACCCAGACCTTGAAGAAAGTGGAAGGCGACATTATATAACAACACAAAATAGAAGAACATGAGAAGGTTGATCTACATGCCAAGTTTGAAGCGGAGAAAGCACAGATGCAACAAGAGAAAGAACAGTTTCTTGAATTAAAAGAAGCAGTAAACAGAGCCCTTCGCTCTATGACAGGCTTAGAGATACAGGACGAAGACAAAGTCACACATCAATTAGAGCATCTAGTGGAAGCCATCTAGTAGATACAACAAATAATAACATATTTAGAGCTCCGCACAGTGCCCAACACTCCGCAGGATGTAAGAGATCAAAGAGAAGAGACTGCCAGGAGCGCAGTTGAGAGAATAAAGGCTCTTGCTATGGAATGAAATCAAATCAGTGATCGTAGTGCCCAAACTTATGAGCAACTCACTGAGAATGCAGAGCTGAAGGCACTGGATTTGTAGCTATAGGAGGCGAAGAAGAAATAAGAAACAATACATGCATAGTTGAAGCCCCTGTCAGCTATGGAAATAATGAAGTGATCCCAGGAGCATCTCACTGCTCACTAGCAGGTTCACATAGTTCAGAGAAAACTCATGGAAGTGACTCAGAGGATCCAACCTGTATAGGATGATGCTTATCAACTGTTCGCAGAGATTGAAGGCTGAGGAGAAGAACTGGAGAAAGTTCTTGCTGTAGTAGAACAACGCCTAGAAGGACTTGTGAATGAGGAAGTCATCCAAGAGTTCGCTGAACAGGAGGATATGGCATGGAAACAAGTCAAAGAAGATCGAGACAATCTCTAGGCTTTCGAAACAAAACTACCCAAATTAGAGTGACTCAGGATAAGTCACATGTGAGTGTTGGGGGCCTGTTGGCCCTTAACCAAGTTTTGAGGATTCCTAGTGATGTTTGATCGGATTTTGGGACTTCGAAAGGATTTCAAAGGCGGATTGCAAGACGAAGTAGAGATCGCAGGATCTTGGTCCCTTTTAGGGCTCTTTTTGGGATTTGGGATTATGTAATGGGTATGGGGATGTCGGCCCATGGGTTCACCCATGCTTAGATATATTTTGTATGTATAAATAATTGCTAGGTGATGTAGTGAGGAGAAAGAAGAACAAGTGGATAAGTGCTAGAGTTGGATCTATGTGATGAAAAATTGTAAGTGCTTTGTGCATGATGTGTGAGACTTGCAGAGCTAAGTGAAAATTATTGTAAGAGACTGTAGAAGGTTGCATGCTTAGATCTACTTAGGGAAGGAGGATATAGCGAGCTACACAGATCTCCTTTCCTACGCGGAGTAGGGTTTTTGAGGCTCTGTGCATATAAATTGTTGAAGAAGCTAATAAATAAGACAAAGTGTTGGTGGATGTAGCCCCAGGGTGGGGGTGAACCATGTACATGCGGTGTTTCTCTTCTCTGTGCAATGTGTTGATGTGCTGATATGTTAATGTTCTTAGTGCTTTAATATAGATGAATGATTTGTTGATGCTTAGTGCTTAATAATATGGATGGATGTTAGATCTGACTGATATACATGTGCTTAGTGTTGAACCTGTTAAGATCTGATCCGTTTCGTCATGCTAAGTGTTGTTAGATGTTAGATCTGGTTGAATACTGCATTGCTTTGTAATTAGGGTTTGTTTGTGTTGTTATTAAGAACTAAATATTGATGAATTTTCACTACTAAGTGCTTTGTTAAATATTAGAATCACAGATCTGTGTCCCAGCTAAGGTTGCAGACATCTAAGTCCTGCAACCACCCCTACCTCTACCTCAGGTGAGACTTCATTTGCTTCATAGGTGTTGCCGAAAGGGATGGTAGTTAGGGTTTTGTTGGTGCACTATTGTAGCATTGAACACTGGGTCTGCACCTGTGCCAACAACATGTTACTAGTATTTATTATATATTTATGTACTTTTACTAGTTGAAATATGTTGTAGTTTATCCAACACGAGATGGAAATTCTCTGGTATGGGTATGGATATTTTGCAGGGCATGTATCTTTAGTCATGGGGTGATGAGAAAGACCTTAGCTAGTAGAGAAGGATTGCAGAAAATTCTAAAGGTTTGTTAAGCCTTAGAAATGTCCTAAGGAAGACACGAATTTGGCTACGTCCTGAAGTGGATTGTTGAAACTATGCAATTCTGTGTCTTTTTCTAAAATGAATCACAGTCATTGATTCCACACAGTGAAATAATCCTAGTCGTTGGTCAGGATCCCTCATGTATGAGATCTTGCAAAGGGTTTCGATCATTAACAACAGTTGGATCCATCAAAGAATGGATCTAAATTATCTCAACTATTGATCATGGAGGTTGCCAACAAAGTGTTGGCCCTCAACCAAGTTTTGAGGAAACCTTGGTCAGGTTTGGAAAACATTTTGGACTTTGACACAAATATCGAAGATGGAGCACCCAAGTGGAGTAGAGATCATCGATCTCACTTATTTTTTGGGCTATGTGGACCCAACAAGGGGTTCCTTAGGGGTTTTTTAATGGGTTATGGGATGTCGGCCCATGGTTTTACCCGTGATTAGGCCTTATTGTAAAAGTATAAATAAGTAAGAATGTAATGTAGAAAGGAGTCACTAGATAGTGGAGAAATAGGCTAAGTGCAAGTAGTTCTGAGTTACTTTATGCAACATAATGCATATGTAAGGCTCTGTGCTTAGTAGAGAAGTTGTCTTTGTGCCTTGACCTAGTTTTGGGAAGGAGGATCTGGTGCGCAGTGCCCAGATCTCTTTTCTGGTGGGAAGATTGGCTCTGTGGATCAGTGCACAAGAGTGGATGAATGTAAGAGATTGAAGAATAATAAAGAAGATGAAGCAGTTGGTGGACGTAGCCCCACACTGGGGTGAACCATGTATATCTTGTGTCTTTGGATTGCTTTGTGCTTTGTTGGTTATGCTATGAATCTTCTCAGTGTTTTTCTTATTATGTATGTTAGATAGATCTATTAATGCTTAGTGATTTAATTGTGTTAAGAATGAATGCATGTTAGATATAACTCAGTGTTATGTGATAAATGATTGAAGTTATTAATATTTATTCTTACTATGTTGATCTATCTTAGGGTTTGTTCTGCGATGTTAATGAAGATAATGAATTAATGCATATCACCTTCTAAGTGTTGCTAGAATACTATGTGAAGTGTTATTATCACAGATCTGTGTCCCATCTTAGTTACAGACAAGTGTGTCCTGTAACCCCCCCTACTTCTACCTTGGGTGAGAATTTTCCTTCTTCGCAAGTGTTGCTGAAAGGGTCAGTAGTTAGGGTTTCTTTGGTGCATTGTTGAAGCATTGAACCTTGGGTCTTCCCCTGTGCCAACAAATGGTTCTGTTGTCGGGACCTGAAACTGTGATTGTTGGGAACTGAAGTAAAGAAAAGAGAAGATATGTGCATAGATCTACTATTGTAGTCTGCAATACTCATATTGACTTGCAAAGATTTGTTCTAAGAAAGAAACCCAATCCGAAGAAAAAAAGTAATATATTAAAAGAGGTAAAGATCTGTTCTTTGATAAGAGTAAGAGAAGTGAAAATTTTTATTTCAAAATCATGAATTTAAGTATGTTTAATAGATTATGTCCTAGTCTGAAAGCTAGGGCACAGTTGGAGGAAAGAGTTGACTTGAGTAAAGATAATAGAAATGAAGAAATATATGTTATTCCTATTCATATAAAAACATTTTGGTCTAATAAGTGGATGTAAGAACCTAGAAAGAAATTTTGCAGATTGCAGGTCCAACATTATGATCCTAGTGCATAGTATAGAAGAGATTGGGGAAAATATAAAAGAAAAAGAGGATTGACACTATGTTATAACTGCATAAGACTGGTACATCTTCCTAAGGAATGACCTAGTACAGGTCCTATTTGTCTTTGTTGTAAAATTGTTGCTCATGAGGTTGAGGAGTTTCCAAAGATGATTTCCAAAGTTGAAAGGATGAACATGAGACAAGAGAGAGAAATTCAAGAGACTAAGAGCATGTTAGAGATTCATACAGAGGAAGAATCATAGAAAGATCATACTATGTTATCACAGTTGAAATAAATAATGAATGATCACAAATATGTCAGCTTACCAGAGGTCATGAAAGTAAAACAACGCATAAATACACGAATAGAAGACTTCAACATAGACTATGTCCTGGATGAGGAAACACTTGTGAATATTATGACAAAAGACACTTGGGAAATTTTGGGAAAGCCTACTATGGTACCTTCATTAGGAAGGATAGGCTTGTTTAAGGGAAAGATGATAACCCGATGTAGAAGAGTTACTATTGTACCTACTATTATCCATGGAACATTGTTTGACAAGGAATTTGAAGTCATTAAGTTTGTTGAGAACAACGCCCCTTTCCCACGTTTGTTAGGAAAGAATTGGATTGAAAAGGATAAAATCATAAGGAAAGCAGAGGAAGAAGCTACAGAAAATAAAAAGCAAGAACTAATGGATTTCATATCTAGAAACATAGACCGACTAATAGAAGAATGAAAAGATAAGTCAAAGCAATAGAAGGCAAGAGAATTAGTTGTCGAGGTTCAAAGAAAACAAGAAGGTTTGAAGGACCTATCCATGCAAGAAAGAATAATAGCCACCCTGGAATTAATAAGATAAGGGGTATTAACTTTGAACCCTTTGAGAGCACATCAGCAATGCGAAGTCAACACACTAGGAGAAGATAAGTATAAGAATGGAAAGAGGATTCTAGAAATTGTTAGAGAGACTCATATTACAAGGAAGAAGGCAAGGACGATCAATAAAAATAAATCCAAGTTAGAAAAGATACAGGAAGCTACAGTGAAAAGATGGAAGAATTCACAGACTGGAACTTTGCAAGAGGCAGGTTCGCAGAATTTGAACCTCGCCGGAATAACAGAATCGCGTAGAATGGGAATTCAACCTGACGAAGCTATATGACCATTGGAGGCACCCTGACCGTTAGAATGACGCTCCAGAACAGATAGGAAACACATTTATGAGTGAATGGACCACTTTTGGGATGTTGAGACCACGCCATAACAGAAAGATTCTCATTGATGGAAGAAGTCCTGCCTGTTGGAAGAATCCGTTACGAGGCCCCACTTATTTAACCCATTGAAGGTTGCGTCGGGACCACTTTTTTCCACCCGTGATTAAATGAGACAAGAATAGAAGTGATTGTGTGTCAAAGTGTGCTATCATACCTTTTCATCCATTTGTCTACCCTTCCTATCCATTCGCCTACCTTGACCTATCTGTTTAAAAGTGAGAATATTAGGCGAACTGAGTGAATTAGAGAACTTTGTCGAAGAGGTCCTCAAGATGGATGAATTGTATGGAATCCTCACATCCTATGAGTTAATATTAGGTCATGAGAACCTCCCATGAGGAGAGGCAGCCTTCAGAGTGTGGAAGAAAACAAAAGGTCATAAGCAAAAACCTCAATCCATCCATCATGTAGAATCTCATGTGGAAGAAGCTAATTTTATTAGAAAACTTCAGAAAGGAGGAGGGAAGTACAAAGGCAAGTTTCCTTTCAAATGTTTTAACTATGGAAAGGTTTTTCATTTTGCATCCAATTGTCCCTATCCTAAGGAGGACCCTGAAGATGAAGAAAACAAAACTATAAAATAAAAGAAGAAGGAAAAACCCAATTACAAGAAAAAAAATTACAAGGGGTAAAAAAAGTTCTACTCAAAAGAAGAAAACAAAAGTTCATCAGAGTCCGATGATAATGATGAATGTGACGATGATGAAGTCCTTTTTCTAGGTATTGAAGAGTCTAATGAGATAGAGGAATTTAAACATGAGAGAGATTCAGAAGATGAAGAAGAAGGTAATATGGAAGAAGAACTTCTTAGTGCCTTGGATGAATTAAGAAAATACAAAACCAGATATAGACAACTGAAAAGTTTTGTAGTTGAACAAAAGGAAAAACATGAACAGAAAGAAAAGGAGATTGAGAAACTCATGAGAAACCTGAAAAACCAAATCCTAGAAGCAAATAGGATCGAATAAAGTTTGGAAAAGTCTCTTAAAGAAAAACAAATAACTTGCAAAAGAATGGAGGCAGAAATAGTTCACCTAAGAAAAGAACTTGATGCAAAACTCATTCAAACAAAATATGAAAATAGCTCTAAAATATTAGATAATATTGTTACCACACAAAAGGATTCAGGTAATAAAAATGGAATAGGCAATGCTCAAGAAGAAAGTCGAGTTAACTTAAAATATTATGCAGATACTCTCCTTAGTACATTCAAGAAGAAAAATGAAGAGAATACAAGTAATGATCAGAACTCCAGAGAACCACTTCCATCCATTAAGAAGGAAGATAAGACAATACCAAAGAAGTTTTATCAAAACATGCATCCTTGCATTTTCTTTGGTTATTGTTTTTCATGCTCTAATTTCAGACACAAAGCTATGAATTATAGAGCATATAGAAGGAAAAAAATGAGGGTTAATAATTATAATCGTAAAGATAACCAAGCAATAAATCAAGTCAAAAGCAGAAACTATAACTCGTTTGCACCTATACAAGAAGGGGACCTAGAATGCTTCAGATGTCATAACTATGGAAATAAGGCCAATAATTGTATATTAATGGAAGTCTAAAAAAAACAAGATTCATTAGAGAGCAAAAGAAGCTTTGGAAAGAAAAAACATCAAAGAAGGAATGTCTTATTTCCTTAAAAGCCCAAGATAAAGAAGATCTCTGGTATGTTGACAGTGGGTGCTCAAAACATATGACAAGAAACAAGGACAAGTTTCTAAACTTAAAGAAACAAAAGGGTAAAGTTACATTTGGTGACAATTATTTAGGTAACATACTTGGGAAAGGCACTATGAGCTTGGGAAAAGACAAAGCCAAGAATGTGTTTCTTGTTGAAAAATTGAAACCTAGCCTATTAAGTGTCAACCAAACCTGTGATGAGGGGAACTTTTTCATCTTTGATTCCAAGAAATGTGAGATTAGGAGAGAAGACACATGAAAACTTGTTGTTACTGCTCCTAGAACTCCCGAAAATGTGTATATACTAGATGCAAAATTGAATGGGGAATGTCATATGAATCTAACAGATGAAAGTTGGATATGGCATAGAAGGTTGGGACATACTAACTTTGACAATCTAATGAGATTCAACAGTCTTGGTGTAGTAAGAAACTTGAAAAGGATCATAAGTCCATCAAATACTATGTGTAGACACTGTCAACTAGGAAAGAAAACTAGAATAAGGTTTAAAGAAAAAGAATACTCAACCTCAAAACCTTTAGAGATTGTTCACACCGACCTTTTTGGAACTACAAGGACCAAGAGCTTGCAATGAGAGTCCTACTTTATGTTGTGCATTGATGAGTTTACTAGAATGGGTTGGATATTGTTTCTCAAAGAAAAATCAGAAGCACTTAACAAATTCAAAGCCTTTAAAACCCTTCTTGAGAATGAAAAGGAGACAAAAATCAAATTCCTTAGATCATAGAATGGTGGTGAATTCACTTCAAAAGAGTTTTATCTCTTTTATGAAACCCATGGAATAAAAAGACAACTCTTTGTTACCAAAACACCTCAGAAAAATGAGATTGTTGAGAGAAGAAATAGAATAGTTCAGGAGGCTGCAAGGACTATGCTTAATGATGCAAAATTGTCCGATGGATATTGGAGGGAAGTTGTAAGAACAACAATATACATATTGAACAAAGGTCAGCTCATGATTAATAGTAATAAGACTCCTTATGAACTATGGTTTGGAAGAGCTCCATCATTAAAATACTTCGGACTCTTTGGAACTAAGTGCTACATCAAAAGGCTTGATGATAATCTCAGAAAAATTTATGTAAGATCTGATGAAGGTATTTTTCTTAGATATGATTCTAACAAGAAAGAATACATATTATACAATATTATATTACACAATATTGTTGAGAGTGAAGATGTCAAGGTGGATGATCTAAACATGATAAGGATCAAAAATCAAGAAACTATACTTGACAGTGAAGATGAAGATGATGATGAGTCAATTGGTACACAAGCAAAAGAAGTAGAAGAGATCAAAGAAGAAAGGGAAGAGGATGATATGGATACTAGTGAATATGAAGAAGATATTCAATAAGAAGAGATAAGAGAAGAATCCCCAAGAAAAGACACAAAACCACCCTCAAGAATGACTCAAAAGAATCATCCTAAAGAATTCATTATTGGAAACAAGAGTGATGGAGTGCAGACAAGAAGACAATTGTTGTATCAAACAAAAATAGCACTTTTGTCACAAATTGAGCCCAGCTCAATCAAAGAGGCATGTAAATATGAGAATTGGGTCAATGCTATGAATGAAGAATTGGATGAAATTGAAAAAGAACAAACTTGGGAACTAGTTCCAAGACCAAAAAATAAAAATGTCATTGGAACTAAATGGGTGTATAAAAATAAAATGAATGAGAATGGGAAAGTAATTAGGAACAAATCTAGATTAGTATGTAAAGGGTATGCTCAGGTTAAACGAGTAGACTATGAATAAACCTTTGCACATGTGGTCAGATTAGAGGAAATTAGGATGTTCTTAGCTTTCTCCAACTACAAAAAATTTAAAGTGTGCCAAACGGATGTCAAGTCATCATATCTCAATGGAAACTTAGAATAAAATTTCTATATTGAGCAACCAGAAGGATTCAAATTACACAAAGGAGACTATGTCTGTAAATTAAAGAAAGCACTTTGTGGGCTAAAACAAGCACCCAAAGCATGGTATGAAAGGCTAGATTATTATTTACAAAAACAAGGTCCCAAAAGAGGATCAACATACAACAATATTTATTGTAAAATTGTTGGTAATAACATGATTATTGTGGAAGTATATGTTGATGATATTATATTTGGCAATGATGATGAAAAAATGAGTAAGGAATTTGCTAGGAGGATGCAGCAAGAATTTGAAATGTCTTTTCCTGGTGAACTGAATATCTTTCTAGGACTACAAATGATACAATCCAGAAGAGGAGTCTTTATACATCAGTCTAAGTATGTTAAAGATATTCGTAAGAAATTTCAGTTAGAGGATTGCAAACTTGTTAGAATACCTATGACAGTTGGATGAAAACTAAGCAAGGAATATGAGTCCAATGTTGTAGATCCAAAACACTATAGATCAATGATTGGGAGTTTACTCTATGTAACAGCTTCCAGACCTAATGTCAAGAAAGAATTTGGGATGGTGGCTAGATTCCAAGCAGCACCAAAGGAGAGCCATGTTCAAGCTGTAAAAAGAATCTTTAGGTATTTCAAAGGAACCATAGATCTTGTTCTGTGGTACCCTACCAAGGATTCATTCACTTTAAAATCCCCTTTCTCATTACCATTTACTGCCTACCCCCCCCCCTCTGAGTAAACCACCAAACCATTATTCCATACCACCTCTGTGCTCTGATGTCACACTCCACTACCATGCCTCTGACGTCACACTCCACTGACCTACCTCCACGTCACACTCCACTACCATGCCTCTGACGTCACACTCCACTACCTGGACCTACATGTCACACTCACGCAAAGCATGAAGTCGCTAAGTAAATGGTGGACATCCATCTCAATGCCTTATTAAGTCCTAGACATTGGATTAAGAAGTGAAAGGTTAAGTTTAAGGATCAAATCTGACCATTGATCTAGTTCCACGAAATATAATTGAACCATCCGATATGATGTCTAGACTGTCATCCATCTCATCAAAAGATTAAATTGAGACCATTTAAATTGATAAGCACTCAAGCACTCGATTGGCCCAGTGTCTAGTCACTTCCATTGATCATATAGAATAAGAGATTTAAAAGGGAGAATATAATACGTCACTAAAGTTGATAAAGCCCGTGGTTTTGTATCAATCGGTCACATGTAATGATTTGAAGGTAGCGCCTCTGCAGAACTCAGTTTTTGTAAATAAATTGTAGAGATTCGAGATCAAATTAAAAGGATGAAATTGATCTATAACTATGATCAATTTATGAAAATCTTTCACGGTAAAAATGATAAAACAATGATTATGGTTAAGTTACACTAAGAGGTGTGATGGTCCAAACAAAGGGACACAGTGTATCACTCTCACACTGTTTTGAATATTATATAAATGAGGAAGATCTTTGAGAATAATGTGACTCTACAGTCTGAATCAGAAGATATATCAATCATAAAAGCAAAGAAAGATGCAGTAAAGACTTGCTACAAAAGTTTCCCCAGATTCGGAAAATAAGGGTGGTTGGGTGGTGCAAGGGCAGGTTAGTGCTTGCAGAGGAGGTTGGTGCTTCCTTGTCAGTTGTAGCTGACAAAACAGGGGGTCATAGCCTCCTACCAGTTGGTGTTGGATAAAAAGGGTGTTGGTGCATCCTAATTAGTTGGTACTGATCGAAAAGGAAGGATATCTTCATTCAATGTAAAATGTAAAACAAAATTTTGCAGTTAATAGAAAAGAATTTGTGGTTTTCCCATTTGGGTTCCACAATAAAATATTATGTTAAAATTATTTTTGCATTAACAAAAGAAAAATTGATATAATAATCATGTCATTGATTCAACCTCCCCCCCTCTCAGTGACAGGATTTGATCATTCACCGAAATACCTTTTGTTCCCCGAAGGAATCCTATAAACATCCATACCCGAGAATCACCCAAGCTAGACTACAACATAGTAGAAGACTTGAAAAAGTTGAAAGCAAACATATCAGTCATGGACATATGTAGAATGCCTCGGCAAAAGGACTATCTCTTACAAGCATTGAAATTAGTAGAAAATCCTACAAGAACTGACCAAGGAGAAAATCGAACTCCCACAAATCTAAGGAATAAACCAACTATGAACACTTACTCTGAAGATAAGAAAGGAAAAACTTTTGTTCCACCGTTCCATTTGACATTTGAAGTCTTCATCAGAAACCTCCATAATTGTTTTGTTGATTCAAGAGCATCCTTTAATGTCATGCTATTGTCTATTTGCAAAACATTAAACGTAGTCCCTCTCAAAAGATATAAACATGTTATACAACTAGAGATAAACTAGGTGAAGGTTATGGGAGAGCTCAAATATGTGATGATCAGAATAGTGACACTCCCTAAATTTGTGCAAGTAATTGACATCATCGTAGTAGATATCCCAGAAGCTTATGGATTGTTATTGAGTCGATATTGGGATGAGTAGTTAAATGGACACTTTAGTACAAACTGGGATCACCTTTGGCTTCCATTAAAGGGACACATGAATATGATCAGGATCGATAGGGAAATATATCTAAAACATATTGTCACCAACTTAGAAACCCTTAATGAACCCTCATCAACATATTTCCCCGTGCTAGCCAATTATTCCTGTGACTCTGATTTTGGGAATTTCTCCCCCCTCTCATATAATTCCCCTCTTACTTAAAAATATGAAATGATTTTTCAAGAAAACTTGCCTACAGTGACCAAGGAAACCCTCTTCTGTCAAGGACCTGTGGAACAAGTAGGAAGAAAGAAGGAAAGTGGTAGGAAAAGGGAAACTGACAACTTTTTCTCACCAATTTGGTCCTTATACTTTGGCGGATCTAAATCGTAAGAAGGTTCAGGGGTAGGGCGCATCCTCATTGATCCAAAAGGTAAACGACATTTCTTTCCTGTATACTAGAATTCAAGTGCACAAAGAACACAGCTGAGTATGAAGCTCTAGTACAAGGGCTAAAGAAAGAATAGACTTAAACCTTAAAGAATTTAAGGTTTTCAGAGATTCTGAAATCATCATTAGACAAGTAAGGAACACTATAAATTGAAATTCTCTACACTTGAATAATTACCAACATGAAGTGCACAGGCTAATAGAGCATGTTGAAGCCTTCAACATTACAGTGATCCCCAGAACAAAGAAAATTCTTGTTGATTCTCTGACCACCGCTGCCTCAAGGTTATCACCTCTAGAAGACTATGAAGAATCCTAATTCATTGTGGAGCTTCTCTACAAACCATCTGTGCCCAACAATATTTCTAATTGGAAGGTCTTTGAAGGAGATGGACAGATCATAAAAGTTTTGACCAATTAGGATAATTTTAAAGAATTGTCTATTGACGATGAAGTATTCCATGAGAAATTAGTAGAAATCAATCCTCATATAGATCAACAACTGACAAACCAAGATCTCACATGATACTGAAAGGGGTAGCTAATTTAGAAAAAAAAATTGACTTAAGAGAAAGGTTCAAAGGGTTAACCAACACAACTATAGGGAGTTCATGTCCCATGCATGAAACTATAAATATAGGAACCTTGGAAAACCCCAAGAATATAAACCTCGGAAAGATAGTATCTAAATAGGAAAGGAAGGCCTATCTCAAACTTTTCAAACAATATCAAGATGTCTTTGCATGGTCTTACCAAGATTTGAAAACTTATGATACCTGTATCATTCAACATACTATCCCATTAAAACCCGAAGTGAAACCCTTCCAACAAAATCTTCGGAAGTACCACATGTCCCTGGAACTTCTCATGTGTCAGGAGTTAAAGAAACTACTAGATTCCAAAATTATATTCTAGGTTAGACACTCTGCATGGGTAGAAAATTTGGTTCCTGTGAGAAAAACGTATGGGGAGATCCGCCTATGCGTAGATTTCAGAAACCTCAACAGAGCTTCAGAAAAGGATAACTACCCAGTCCCACCAATGGAGCAACTTTTCCAGACCATGTCAGGCTCTGAGATTTTCTCCCTGCTAGATGGCTTCTCAAGTTACAACCAGGTTCTAGTTTTAGAAGAAGATCGCTTGAAAACTACCTTTCGAACCAAGTGGGGGAACTTCTCTTATAAATGTATGCCCTTTGGATTAATAAATGTAGGGGAAACCTTCCAGAGGGCCATGGATGTAGATTTTTGAGGACTAATCAACAAATGTGTAGTAGTCTATTTGGATGATGTGACTATGTATTCAAAGAACAGAGAAGATCACATCCAACATTTAACCCAGATTTTTGAAAGGTGTAGGAAATACGGTATATATTTAAACCCTAAGAAAACTATTTTTGGGGTCGAGGAAGTTAAGCTGTTAGGCCACATTATATCTCAAGAAGGAATTTTCATAGACCCAGAATGGATTAGGGCTATATCTCAGATTCCATTACCCCTCAACAAAAATGCTATGCAATAATTCTTTGTAAAAATCAATTTTGTGAGGAAACTCACCCCCAATTTCATTGAAATGATCAAACCCTTACAAAACATTATCTGTAAATATGTTGAATTTAAGTGGCACAATGAACAAAAAAGGGATTTCAGCAATATTAAGACTGTGATATCTCAAGCCCCAGTGTTGCGAAGTCTTGATTTTAGAAAATATTTATTCCTCTATACTTTCGCCTCCAACCAATAGTTAGTTGCAGTATTGACTCAGAAGGATGATGGCAACAATGAGGCCCCGGTATCATTCATGAGAACTAATCTCCAAGGGGATGAACTAAATTACCCTTCTATAGATAAGTAGGCTTGTGCGGTATACAAGGCAGTAAAACACTTCAGATATTACATCCTTAAGAACCATACCAAATTCATCATGCCTCACCCTGCAGTCTGATCCCTATTCACTCAACATGAGATGGGGAAACGAAGAGGACATTGAATGGAAGTAGTCCAAGAATTTGATCTAGATAGAAAACCTGCTAAACTAGTTCAGGGACAAGGGTTATGCAAACTGGCAGTTGAAGCCCAGGATCAAGTAAATGAAGACCCCAGATGGGAGAATGAATTTTATGGTGTGGTGAAGCTTCATACATCTCCCCATGGAATGATTCTTGGTACAAGAAATTGACTTATCTCCTGCATCATGGGACTTTCCCAGAAAACATAAACCCTAGGGAAAGGAGATCCCTCAGGTTAAGATCCACACAATATTGCCTCATAAATTCAGTGCTCTTTTGTGTTAATTATGATGGGGTAATTTTAAGATGTCTCAAACGTGAAGATGCAGAAAAAGTTATGAAGGAGCTCCATGATGGTCCTGCAGGTGGAAATTTTGTAGGAAACATCACCGCTCATAAAATACTGAGAGATGGCTATTATTTGCCTACTCTGATCAGGGATGCTCAGCTACAAAACTTGTCAAATAAGCACAGGGAGGGAGAAGAGAGCAGTTGTCCCACTCCAACCGATGGTTGTTTCTAGAACATTCAAGAAATGAGGGTTAGATATCATAGGAGAAATGAAACCGAGTTCTTCAAAACAACATAGATACATACTAATTTCCATAGACTATTTCACGAAATGGGAAGAGGCCATCCCTCTGACTCGTGTAAATGAAAAGGTGGTGATCCAATTCATAGAACAACAACTAATCACAAGGTTTGGTGTGCCTTCCATCCTTCTTTTTGATAATGCAGCTTATTTTTCTTCCACCTTATTGATAGATTTGATCTAAATAAAAGAATCATAATAAGATACTCTACAAACTACTATCCACAGGGTAACGGAGTAGCATAATCAACAAATAAGAACCTAGTAAGGATATTAAATAAAACAGTTGCAGACAACCAGAGGAATTGGCACAGTTCACTCCACAACGCCTTATGGGCTGATAGAGTGACACCTAAGGAAGCCATAGGGAATTCCCCATACTTTATGGTATATGGATAGGAATCCATTCTTTCAAATGGGCTATATCTCCCATCTCTTCAACTTTCTCAGGATTCGAGAGGACAACCCTCATTAGTCATACAACAAAGAATTGATACCCTCCTCATGCTAGAAGAAGAAAGGGAGAAAGAAAAATCAAAGTTCCTAGCTCATCAGTAGATAGTTAAAAGTTGGTTTGATAAGCATAAGGCTAAAGAGAAGAATTTTGAAGTGCATTTTTTTTTTTTTGTCTCTTTCTATTGTATTTTTTCACTTTTGAATATTGTGTTTATCAAGACAATGTTTGACCTTAATTCATGTGATATAACAAACTTTGTTCTTAACTCATCGCTCACATACAACACAAGAAGCACTAGAGGACCTATGGTTGTTTTAAGGGGTTCTCTATCTAACCTGCGTAGATGAAAAACCTTGGAAAAGTGATGAAGTGTCTTCTTGGTGGTCTGGTAAAACCTTAAGGGAAAAATGGTAAGCTAGAAATGACTACATGTACCTGAGAGACAGAGCTTGCAAAATTTCACCTTAACCATCTCATTTTGCAAATAACAAAAGTCCTCCTCTCTCACTTGCTCAGGGAATTCTCCCAAAATAAAATCAACTATATCTAATGAGCACACAGTAGGAGATGGTATGCATATAACTTCGTTTGGGATATGTACATTCGTTGGTAGCAGAGCAAGTTCTGTGACATCGGGGTGACTACGCCAATGCTATGGACGCTCTCTAGCAGCAGAGAAACACCGTAGAAAGTGAATAAGGGTAGCTAAAGGGCCTAGTGTCAAAAAATTCTTTACTAGACTCTTTTCAAAGGGGGCATAATTCAAGGTTACAAGAAACAAAGGAAGAATAAAGGTTGAAAACCCCACAGGCAGGCCCAAATGCACTAAACAGGGAATTTCAAATGCAAGAATAAAAGAGACTCTCATAAAAAACCAGTTAAGTTCTTAATCAGAATTTACATCATCTTCACCTGAGATTGAGGTAGGAGCATATATTTTTCTCTCTCCCAATAAGTCACCATTTGTTGAGCACTCAACACACCCTAAAAAAGCCTCTGTCAATTATTTTCTTTTTTGGGTACACTTGAAATTTTGCCCAGTTTTTTATTCAATTTCATTTCAAGAAATGTTTTGTCTTTGCTTATTTTCATGTCTCTCATCACCTATTCAGGTTCATTTTGAAATTATGAAACTCCATGACTTAAAAGGCCTTAACACATGAATAAAGAATTGACAGTCAAAAAATTTCACCTGACACACTCAGATTCGGCATCGGAAGGAATTCAAAGAAGAAAACAAACCACTCGGGAAAACTTAGTCGCCGAACTCCAATCTCCTTCAGCATCAGCAAAAGAAAGTTTTTGTTTTAGTATTAGATATGATCGGATTTTGAGCATTTAAGGGGATAATCAATAAAAAATCAAAATTGATACCCTCCTCATGCTGGAAGAAGAAAGGGAGAAAGAAAAATCAAATTTCCTAGCTCATCAATAGATAGTTAAAAGGTGGTTTGATAATCATAAGGCTAAAGAGAAGAATTTTGAAGTGGGAGATTTAGTCCTAAAATGGGACAGAGAAAATGATTCGAAATGAAAACATTCTAAGTTTCAGAATCTATGGCTCAGACCTTTACTGGTGCTCGAGAAGATTGGGGTAGGCATGTATCGAATGCATAATATGAGGGGGGGAACCTGACACCCTCCCAGTGAATGGCCAAGACCTAAAACAATATTTTCATTAAAAAAAAAAATTCAAAAAATTAATATAAAAAAAAAATTGTTTATATTTTCACAATGTTTGTTTTAGGTAAGTCAATTGCAAAATGTACTTTTTTTTGTCTCTTGCTATTGTATTTCTGCGCTTTTGAAGATTGTATTTAGCAAGACAATGTTTTACCTTAATATATGTGATATAAAAAACTTTTTTCCTAACTCATTGCTCACATACAACACAAGAAGCGCTAGAGGACCTCTGATTGTTTTAAGGGGTTATCTATCTAACTTGCATAGATGAACAACCTTGGAAAAGTGATGAAGTGTCTTCCTGGTGATATTAGTAAAACCTTAAGGGAAGAATGGTAATTTGGAAAGGACTATATGTACCTGAGAGACAGAGCTTGAAAAATTCCATCTTAACCATCTCATTTTTCAAATAACAAACGTCCTCCTCTCTCACTCGCAGAGGGAATTCTGACAAAATAAAATCAACTATATCTAATGAGAGAACTCCAGAAGAGGGTATGCATATAAATTCGTCAGGGATATGGTCTCTCACTGGTAGCAGAGAAATGTCTATGATGTTGGGGTGACTCTATTGGTGCTATGGGCGCTCGTTGGCAGCGGAGCAACACCATAGAAAGTGAATAAGGGTAAATAAAGGGCCTAGTGTTAGTGAATGGTTTACTATACTCTTGTCAAAGGGTGCGTGATTCATGGTTACAAGAAACGAAGGAAGAATAAAGGTTGAAAACCCCACAGGTAGGCCCAAATGCACCAGACAGTGAATTTCAAATGCAAGAATAAAAAAGACTCTCATAAAAAACAAGTTAATTTCTTAATCAGATTTTACATCACCTTCACCTGAGCCCAAGGTAGGAACATAGATTTTTCTTTCTCCCACTAAGTTTCCATTTGTTGAGCACTCAACACACCCTAAAAAAGCCTCTGCTAATTTTTTGCTTTTTTGGGTAGCACTTAAAATTTTGCCCAGTTTTTTATTCAACTTCATTTCGAGAAATATTTTGTCTTTGCTTATTTTCATGACTCTCATCACCTATTCAGGTTCGTTTTGAAATTATGAAACTCCATAACTTAAAAGGCATTAACACCTTAATAAAGAATTGACAGTCGACACACTTCACCTAACACGCTCAGATTCGGCATCGGAAGGAATTCAAAGAAGGAAACAAACCACTTGAGAAAACTTAGTCACCAAGCACCGATCTCCCTCAGCATCGGAAAAAGAATTTTTTTTTTGCGTCAAAGTCTTGCATAAGGATATTGTCGATAGCCGATTCCACTTCGACATCAGTAAAAGACAAGGGGGATAAAATTTAATGAAGAGAGAAGAGATATCTTCAATAGCCAATGCCCAATGTGCCTATCAAAATCAAGGAGAACCTAAAAATATTGCAACAAACATTCTAACTGCACTAAAATTTATTGTCGATCGCCGATCCCTGATGCATTTTTTGGCATAGAGACTATTTCGAAGGATCTAATCTTAATAAAGAACTTGATATATTTATCGTTGATCATTGATCCTGGATACTTTTTAGAATCAACAAGTTAAGGTTTCTTTTAGAATGAATAATTTAAGAAAAGTCCCAATTCTGATTGATACATGGGAATTAGGTCGTCGATCTTCCACGCCATGTTTCTTTAACAAATTGGAGAACCGTATGGTATAGTTTTTACCCTGATTCATTCTTGGTTCCCTAGGTTTGAGCCATACCTCTGAGTGAACTCTACCTCAGCAGCATTATACAGTGAGATTATCGATGTCAGAGCTTTTGTAGAAGGACATCAATGAAAACATTCGTAGCACATCCCTGATCCACTCACTAAGAGAGCGACACGATGGTACATTTTAGCGTTACGTACGATCATATTTTGAGCATTTAAGGGGCTAACCAATACCAAATCTAACATTAGTTGCTACCTCATGCGCCAATCAAAACAATCGTTTAAAATCACCAATAGTTCACATCACCACCCGCATCTCCACCTTCAACCCAAAATGAATTTAAGTTATGGCGATTCAACGACAAATTTATTTAAATTTCTCTCATCACCCGAATTGAATGGATGATGCAACACAGTAAGTTATTCCCTGGTTTAAATTCTCTTGAGTCATTGTAAATGAAATCATTCTATGCACAAGGAAATTCAAAGCATCTAAAGAAGCAAGATGAGTAATTTGAAGGCTGCATAGATCCTGTGAGTATGAAAAAAACCAGGTTTTATCAAGCTTCACAGGTATGTATCCAAGTATGTAAATTTTACATGGCTACAAATTATATGTTTCTTATCCGGTTTTATTCTTTACACAGTCTCTGAAGGTTTACTTTTGTTGCAGGAACAATTCTGCCAAGAAAGCCAACCACCATATGATCATCGAGGGCACCGAAGCTGAAAGAAGTAAAGGTAGGAGAAGGATCCTCTCCAGGGGATGCAAAACAATTAGAATACACTCTGAGACCAAAACCAATCATCAAAATAGCAACGAAGAAGGTTTTTATTCAGCCTATGGCCTTTGGAGATACAGAGGCAAGCACATGGTCCAAGATGGCACTCCTGCATTGGGAAGAAATCTTCAAAAAGATCAACCGGGAGGAATACCCAGAGTATATCCTAGATAGTGATCCAGATGAAAGAGCATTCAATGACTAGGTGTTCCTGAACATCTGACAGTCGTACTTTCATGTGGTGTCAAGAAGAACCCTTGTTTTTCCCTGTATTGAAGTCTTAAAGTGGCTCATCAATCACACAGACACACATAAATGTTTAATCAACGATGGAAATGGTGGGTGGGTTGGAGTGTTTCTATCGATAGAGGTTCAGAAATACTACAAGCTTAGAGATCCTAAAGAGCTGCTAAACACAAACTTCATGGTGAATGTCTATGAATTCCATGACACCAGCCAAGTAATGGCCACATGGTGGAGGGAGGACAAGAAGTACACCAACCGAAGCACTATCTAGTACGGGATGACCAATTTGAGGGAGCCATACATCTATTTGATGGCTCTCATTTGTTGATTATATGGAGAGAAGGATTGCTCCATATTTTCAGAAGCATGGATGCCCTTGGCTTACAAAGTGGTGATCTTCAAGAGCAGTTTCAACTGGGGATCGATAATCTATAAACAACTGATCATCTATATACAACAAGCTCAGATGTCGAAGGAAGGAGAGACACCATCTTTCTACATGGAATCATATTTACTCGATGTCGTGTGCACTAGAAACATCTTCATCTGCATGAATATGAGATAGCATGTCACACAGCTTCTGGTCCATGTCTATTTTAGTTTGTTGTGGGAGAATAGGTATAAAAAGTCTTACTACCTCATCTTCGATGAATTCATCGCACGAATTTATTTTGTTCTTTTTAAGAAGGAATGCCCGAGACTATCGGCTACGATGAAGAAAATGATCCCCAAGGTAGGCCACTGGTACTTAGATGAGCCTAACACCTACATCAGTGTGTTCAGGGACATTGGACTACCACATATCCTACTAGTTCATGTCCCGAACCAGCTTGTAGTAGGAAAAATATGCTATCAAACCATTTTTCAAGGCTACAACGCCACCCTAGTCAAGGAAAAGAAGCAGGCATTCATACCCTATGGTTTCCATGTAGGGTTCTACTTGGTAAAAGATACGGCTCAAGCCAAACAAGAAGGGTTGAGCCAACTCAAGTTTAGATTCTAGATAGCTCAATTATGCAACCACGACCCAAAGGGCCTGGTTTTGCAACATGCTTCACAAGTTTCGTTCGGCTGGTCATACGCCCATGGAAAATTCGAAGATGAAGTCTTCACAGAAAATGCTTAGGACTAGGATGAGGTGGTAGCAAGGATGGTTGACCCCAAAATGACCAGGTTAACGTCCATGAGCCTGGATGAATAGACAATGACAATAGAGCAGTTGGATCAAGAGGCCCTTAGAGCCAGGGAAGAAATCAGAGCAGCAGAGGCGGCGAAGGTTCCCCTAGTGTCTCTGGTGCAGGATAGAGGATTTTCTATGACATGATATGCACGGGTGAGGGGATTGATCATGATAGAATAGGTGCAGTGATTAATTGATCAGCTACAGGATGACCCAGACCTTATAGGAATGACAAGCACCCATGCTGACAACCCAGTTGAAAGCCGAGCAGGTCCAACTACCCATGAGCTAATACAAATTGACAAAATTGTCAGGTTAGATAACCTTGAAGTTACAATGCTACAGGTTGGGTCACGTGAGGAAATTTCATCTCATTCATAGATAGAAAGAACATCAAGTAGAGAAGGTGCATCAAAAACCCTCCACGACTTGATAACAATCTATGATGATGAGGAAAGTTTGAAGGTATCCCTGGTGACTCCTGTGCAGATCACAAAAGAAAAGGAACCCAAGAAGGCATCTTCCCTAGCTCTCGATTCTTGAATGCAGACCCTTCCACAAAATGACTAGGAGGTTGAAATTGTCTTAGACACTGAGATACCTGATGTACTGGAGACCCAAATGGACAGTCTTACGGACAAGCCAATTTTGGGCCAACAAAAGGAAGAAGTTCCACAATAGGAAATCGACATCTCAACTTCCAGTTATGAAGTAAGTACCGAGTCTATCCCCGATGCTTAAATTTCTATCGGTACTCAACCTCCTGATGATAAAAAAATGAAGGCTGGACCTTCAAAACAGATGGACGAAGTTCAAGAGCCTAATATTGAATAGATATACACTGTCGGAGGCCTGGGAAATATGTTTACATGGGGAGATCAACAAATCCCCGAACCCATGGATGAAGTGGATGATATACAGGCCATCTCCTATGACCAGAAAAGGAAATATATCATGAATAGAACCACCAAGAAGAAGAGGATTACTTTAGATCGCTCCATCCTCATCACCACAGAGGAAAAATTGATCAACACGGAGCATGCTAAGACATCTGAACTTATCGACACAAGGATGGAAATCACAAATGCCACCCTGGACAGAGAAAAAAGGGACGAAAAGGAGTTGGTATTTGCTTTGAAGAAATTGGAACATTGTTGTTAGTGGGAAACCCTATGGACTAGCACTTAGGGTTTTATCATGCATGCAAAAAAGACCTAAAGATTTATACTTTTTACCATCATCCTAGACCTAATCCCCATTATTCTTAAGAAAATACATAGTTAAGTGAACATACCTTATTTCCGGCGTTTGGTATCGTTCCCTCTTCACGCTTGGTCGATCTTTTACTACAACTCTCCTCCCAAGGTTGGCCTACATTCACAAAATACAAACAAAGAACTCCACATGCATTTGATCTATGGATTAATGGGTTAGATATTTAATCAACATGTACACAATAAACAATGAAAACCCCATAAGGTGGGATGGGAAAAGTACTTCTTTATTATTAAATTCACTAAAGCAACTTACAATGATGAAGACGACCACTGCTCCACGAATCTATTCCTCGTCTCCTCTTTTACTGTGCACCAACTGCTAACACACTTTCTTCTCTTCTTCATTGAAATCACAAAATGGTTGCAGAATCTTGGGCAAAGGGGAATACGAATTCGGGAAGATTTTCTTTACTATGATTTTCCTCCTCCTAAATGGGACCCCTACCCCTTCTTTTATAGGCTAAAGGAGATATTTATTTAGTCGAATGACTAGCCATGCATGGTCGAAAGGTTTAGTTAACTTACCCAAAATTGTGTGTTTCATCAGCAACTTTCCATTTTTCATGCTTTTGTAGGTACATGTGGGTTGTAATGGGCCAGCTATTTGTTGACGAGCGAAATTGACCGTCCGTCAACTGGGAGAGTGGAACCGGTCCAGGGTTGTCTAAATAACCCAAACCATTTGGAATGAACCACCCTGACGAGTTTAACGACACCCTTGGCCGCTCTAAGGTCTTTTAAGAAAACCAAAGAGAGAATTGATCTGAGCTAAGTAATCTAAAATAAACTAAAACTAACTAACTAAGTAAAACTGATAAAAGAAATTAAATAAAAGAAATTAACTAAAAACTAACTAATACATTAATCTAATTAAAACAAACTACTAAATAAAACTAAAACTAAATATAAACTATTCTAACTATTATATGAAATCTACTAATTACTATTATAATAACTCAAATCAACTATCTAATTATCAGCCTTAATATTATTTATTCACAAATATACACTATAAAAAACCAACAGATTTAATTAAAACCTGCAAAACTCATGTGTTTTCTGTCCTAAGACAACCAAGAATCTCTTTTTTTTTTATATATATTTTATGAAAAAGAAATAAACATTACTGAAATTAAACAATCTAATATATTTACTGAAATTAAACAATCTAATATATTTAATTAAACTTATATCTGAATTAAACTACTTAATGAAAACAGTAAACACCAAACTAATTGACCTGGAAATGCTCCAAGTCTACCCTGTGTATGATAACTTCTAAGCTGGTCGGAGGAAGGAAACTCGCACCGGTTAGTTTGTAAGCTTCTCGTAAACGATTAGCTGTGCTGCTTCTTGAAGTGTTTTACAGGAAAAACAAGACATAAAAGAAAATCATAACAATCTTATGATTATAAAGCTCTGCAATAAGGAAAACCTGTTATGCAAAGAATTATATTAACAATTCAATCTATGAAGAAGATAAACCTGTCATTCACAAACTGAATTAACAATTGTTATGTCTTTTATCTATTTGGAAGAAACAAGATATGGATAACAGTGATTAAAATTATATCATTTGCATATGATTTAGATAACTAAAGTAGTCATAAACCATAAACAAATTGATATACACAACATAAAACAAAATATTGATATATTGAGAAGCTAAAGCTGCGACAAAACATCAATTTTGCTCCAGTCTGTATTAGAACTCCATATCCTTGTTCTCCCATGAATGAGGATGATGATTATTACAAAAATCATAAGTATATATAGGTCTCTTCACAAGGTAAAACTTCCTTGTGGATAATATCAAACAGTTTTACATAATCTGGGAAATATCCCAAAATCACCTAAACTAAGAAAATAAAATGCAAGTGAAATATTTGAAATATCCCCTAACTGCTCAACAACTCAATTGTAATTCGAATTTACCTGCAATAGAATACAAATATCAAATTAGAAAGATATTTCAGCAACAAAATACTAAAAAAATTGATCCTACAGACTTAGCTACAGAATCATCTGATTTTGTAGCTAGTCTAAAATAGCAAACAGAATCAGATAGAAAACAAATCGAAATCTTTTTAAAACAATCCAATTTAATTTTCTTTTATTAAAATCGAATTATCAATGGTTCAAGCAAATTTATCATTCAAATCAAACCAAATCGAAAACGATGCAATCGAAACGGGATAAGAATGCTCTGTTTTTAGTTGCCATAGAATCGGGTCAAATAATAACCACAATGTTTCATATCCAAATACAATTACAAGTAAATCATATCGTATAAGATACGATGTAATCAAAATCGATATGGTTATAATCGAACAACATCATAATCGATTGGTTACGACTGTAACAGGGTGCATATGATTCATATCGTTTTAATCAAATGCCGATATAGAAAGGTCGTTACGATTATGACCAAGCGTTCATAACATCATTGAACTTCACCATAGATTACAATCGTTGATAATTTACATAGTAAATCAGATACGATCACATAATGATCGTAACCATTAACAACAGTGATAACCATAAACTAGGCAATAATCCAATCAGAATGTGACTGAGCTAAAAATAGAAACACATCGTAATCCTGGGCATAATCAATTTCATTCCCAAATCAAAATTAAGCAATATATGAATCAAAATGATCATACGGTCAAATTATGCGAATCGATAGGTTGGATATAACAGTCATGATTCAAATCTACTCGCAATTTATTCATGCATCCACAGAAAGGTATTCGAATACAACAGACAACCATAATTTACCAAATATATTGTATATGACCAATTCGAAATGAAATATTAACTGTGTTTGAAATTGATATACCAGAAACGACCCATGTTTAGAAAATATTGACAACTTCAATAATCGATAGAGTATTCAGTTCAATCCAAATCACAACAATCGAATCTATCCTACGATCAATAGAATCAAAACCAAATCCAATCGAAACTTAAAACAATAATGAAAATTGATTTATTAAAACAAAATTATATACAAAAGTGCCTGCTTATGCGACAGAGAAGATCCATGATATAAACAGAGTTTATGAGTATGTCATATAAATAGGTGAAAGTCATACCAGTGAGGTTGTTTGAGCTACGCCAATTTTGAATTGGCGACTGTTGTAGCCGACTCCATGTTCTTAAACAAAATCGATCCTGTTGTTCGTTGTTTCTTGTCGGTGGATGGCAACTTTGCCTTTTGACTGGTGAGCATCGCAACTTGATCTTCCAGAGCATGAATTATGGACTGCAGCATTGGCACGTCGAGGTAATACCTTTCCAACCATGAGCCACACTGATCACATGGTGGAGAAGTTGGTTCAACTAGAGTAGGAGGGGGTTTAGATGAGTCACCTGGGGTTTCACAAGGCATTTTGATGCTTGGAAAATTAGGATCACTTCGCAAGCAAGGTGGTAGGTTATTGACTAAATCATATGCAGGTTTATTACATAGACCTTCAAAGTAGGAATACTCACTTGCCAGGTAACGTTCAACCTCTAAGTAAGAATCTTCACTTACCATAATAGGGTCAGGGTTGACAGGTGCTTTTGGTTTATTTCTTTCCATGCGAGAGATTAACTGGGTGTTTTTCTTGCCTTTAGAATTGCCAGAGGGTTTGGCTTTAGGCCTTTTAGCCACGGGTTTAGCAGCTTCGGTATCCTAGGTAACAGAATTGGGTAGGCCAATAGGAGAATCGGCTAGGGTTTTAGGCAATAGAGCACAGTAAGGCACAGGGGGTACTGATTTGCACTCGCTCACCACAGGTTTGTCAACCTATGGTGGGCTCGAGTCACCAAAATCATTGCGTTTAAGAAAGTCCTCCCAATAGTCACAGTGTAACCCCAACTTATCTACTACAAGCATTTAAATCAACCCAAAATGAAAAAGACTGGTATCAGACTGGTTATGTTTATACCTTTTAGACATTTTAAACAAACTCCTATGCAAGTAGTAAGGCATGTTAAGCTCGTACCCCATGAAAACCATCAGTAGCTGAAGGTGGTACAAGAAAACAAAACCATACCTGCCCTCGCAGGTGATGAACTGCATGGTTACCATCAACAAGTCATGCCAGCGTTGCTTGAGCATATTTGTGGGCAAACCCTTGTCACAAGAACTCACCCTTCATGACTAGAAGAGTAATTTCCATGGGACATCTTCCACTTTACAATTTTTTGACCATCTTTGTCCGACAGCAGGTAGACCGGTAGCCAAACTGAGAAATTTCTCATCAATTTCCAATTGCACGTCCCCAACCTTGGCTCGGCAGCCATCAAAGGTTAACGCAAATTGTCTGGCCACACCAGGGTTATAGCCATCAAACTTTCTTATGAACGGGAGACATCCAAATTCCTCCAGGTCGTTGTAAGCACCATCGAACATCAACAATGCCTGACTACCATTGGGTTCTTCCCTTACGACCAGGGCCATGGTGTGGGTGCATGGTAGGGTTTGAATTGAACACAACAATACACAGGAGTAAAAATCGATAGGACTAATAGCTGCAAGCGTTCAAAGGGGGGCAAATAAATATGCGCGTGCGAAGGTGGTGGGTTAGTTCACCGCCATGCATAACATTAATGGCATAGTACAACATTGTTTAATCAATTATGACACCACTCAAACCATATTAATCAGTAAACACAAGGAATTAAATGGTGGATCGTGATAACAAGGCACCATTGTATCGTTTGAAACCATGGACATTCAATATAGAATCAAACCGAAAGTTAATACGTGCCATGTAATAATTCAAACCATTAAATCCAAAATCCAAATGTTTCACCAGCGCGCCATGTATAACTTTAGACTATTGCCATTCAAATATGAAATCAGAATCATTTTTGCATAATCAAAGTTTATAAATCATTGCAACATGAGATCTCATAAAATCGATAGGTCAAAAAGATTATAACAGTGAGGATCACATCATATAAAACATGATCAATCATGACCCTTATGAAATCAACCATAACCCATAACTTAACATGCTCAATGCGATATCAATTAAGTTGCGCAATCAGAGTGATAATAGGTGAATGGACAAAGTTCAAAAAATAAACCAAAGGTAAGTACCAATCAAGATATCAAATAAGCAGATCATGACAGTCCAAATAACGACGGAGGATTTTTCACGCTTTCAGTCATGAAAAATAAATTGAAACTAATTTTCAAATGTCGTATGAAATGAAAACATCGTATCTTTCCAAAATGCAACGATACCTTGACATTCAGGAGACAAAAGGTGTAGGCAGCTTAGAAGGGCAATTAAAAAAAAAATTGAATTGGCTGCCAACAATGGCGACACACTGGGAGAAGCAGTTATCTCTATCAAAAGAAACAAATTCAGATTAGGACAGCAACGGAAAATTCAACTCAAAAACAACAACCAGAAAATTTTACAAACATCATCATTTACCATCTTTTCCAGCCATGTTTTAAAAGATGCAAACTAATAACATTCTTAAGATCAGTAAGCCACGACATTAATGACAAAATCTTCAATACTGTTGGCATGGCCACTGCTGCCAGTAGGCATCCATAGCCTCGACAGGGTTTCCATTTAACCCACTCGGACGTCTGTATCATGTCAAGAAGTTCTAGATTAGAATAAAGGACTTTAAAAGAGGTTTCTTATAATTTTTATAGATTTTCATTTACCCGACATTGCTTCGCTGCCAGCAGGCCCATTCAGTACCCCGACGAATTTGTCTTAGCGCCATGCTTGCATTTACCCGCTACCAGCGGACCTGTTCAGTATCCCGGCAGGTTTACAAACACTTCCCACAGCTCTTATTTTTTATTTATTTTTTTCTTTTATGTATAGCTGAGCGGGGTGACACTGATAAATCTTGATATTTCATCATATTTTTTTAGACCTCATTAGAATTTTTTTGATACTGTCCTTTATTCATCTCCAGAAATGTTTTATTTCTAAAACAACTTACTTTGACAGGGATATATCCATTTGATTCATTCCTTTATGGAAAAGGGACAGCATAAAAAGATAAAGATGATCATGACAAACTTTGCTCAGAGATTGAAATCAGTAAACTTCTTTCAAACAACAAAATTTTTCCAACATAGATATCATTTTCAGCAATATATCTTTGATGTTCGTACAACCTTTCAGAAGTTATTTTAGCAAAGAGATTTTCTTATGGTCTTTATCTGAATGGCTTAGTGCACAGGTATGCATACATTTCAAAAACATAAAAAAATGATCAATCCAAATCAAAATAAAAAACGAAAACAAAGGTAAAAAATAAAAATAAAAGGAAATATTTACATAATATACAAGGGTGGAAATCAATCAAAGTATCTTTTCAGGGCTTGGCCATTCACCGGATAGGTGTCAAGCTGCCCTTCAAGGTTCTGCAATCGAAAGGAACTAGGACCCAACTTTTCAGCAATAAAAAATGGCCCAAGCCACAAATTTTGAAACTTGGTATGTTCACCCTTCCCTTCGTGTGGTTTGTCCAACTTTAAGACGAGATCGCCTACTTCAAAATTCCTATCTGAAGTAGAATTAGAATCGAACCAGCTTTTAATCAGTTGTTTATGTTGATCCAAATTACTCTTAGCTTGAGTTATTACTTCTTCTAACTTCATCAAAGTGTTAATCCAACTTTCTAAAGGGGGACAATCTTCTTCTTGAACTTTTTGTGACAATTGGAGCGAAGGAAGAAGAATGTGAGGTGGAAGAATGACTTCTCTGCCATAAACGAGAAAAAAGGGGGAATTACCTATAGCAGCTTTGGGTGTTACCCTATCATCCCACAGTGCATTCAGCAGTGCGTTGTGCCAGTTCTTGTGATTTTCAGCCACGGTTCTCTTGATAATTTTGATCAAGTTCTTGTTTGTTGATTCTGCTAAGCCATTACCCTGGGGGTAATAACTAGAAATACTTCAGCTTTAATCCCTTTTCTAAGGTGAACTCACTCATCTCAAGAGAAGAAAAGTATGAAGCGTTATCAAAGACTAGACAATCAGGGATACCAAAACGGGTGATGATATTCGAGTTAAGAAAAGAGATCACTTGACTTGTGTTAACAGTTCTTAGCGCGGCGACTTCATACCATCGAGTAAAGTAATCAGTGGCTATCACAATATACTTGTGTTGTTGTGAGGATGGAGGGTTAATAGGACCTATGATATCATGGCCCCATTGCTGGAAAGGAGAATCAATTGAAACGGGTTGTAAGGGGAAGGCTAGTTTTTGCAATCGCCCTGATGCTTTCTGACAAATGATACATTTACGGCACAAGGCATGGGTGTCTCTAAAAAGTGTCAGCCAGTAATAACTGGCTCTTAAAACATTATGAGTAGTGGTGTCGCCACCGAAGTGACCACCAGCTTCTCCTGCATGTAATTCAAGCAAGACTTTTTCTGCTTCGTCCTTTTCAAGACAACGCATCAGTAGGCCATCGAAATTCTGACGAAACAATATACCATTAACTAGATAAAAGGAGGTGGAATTTAGTCTCAACGCTCTTCTCTTGGCGGGGTAAAGGTAACGGGGTGTTGATCCATATTGAAGACAGTGTCTAATATCATCGTACCAAGGAATTACGAGGTTTTGTACGCAACAAATCAAACTCTGATCGTGTTGTTCTTGGTCTGACGTGTCACTATCTTCTTGCTGTTCGGTTTCTGAATCAACTACCAACTTACACAACCCTTGGCCTCTCATGATCTGTGATGGGGTGATTTCTAAGTCATACTCCTGCAAGGAGGTGACCCAGTTGGCTCTTTTCTCTCCTAACTCCTTTTGCACTAACAAGTTCCTAACGACAGGGTAGGGGACAATGACCTTCATCCTTGACTTCAGAAGATAAGACCGGAAATACTTAACTGTCTTGAAGACAACGTAGGCTTGCCGATCGACTGCTGGGTAGTTAATTTCAACACCTTTTAAAGTAGAGCTCATAAAGGCGATGGGTACTTCATTGTTCTCGGAATTCTTCTGAGTTAGGACTGCGACATAGGAACGATCAGAGGCAAAAGTATAGAGTGTGAAGTCTTGAGAGAAATCAGGGCTGATGAGAGACGGAGCGTCTATTATGGCCTTCTTTATAGCATTGAAATCTTGGTTTTCTGTGGGTCCCCAGTGATATTGGGTGTCTTTCTTAATCAGGTTCTAGAGAGGCCTAACCATTTCAGAGAAACTGGGGACAAATATTCTCACGAAATTAATCTGGCCTAGGAAAGACTGCATGGATTTTTTGGAGGTCAGTGGGGGAAGTTTAGCGATGAATTGGGTCCTCTCGGGGTCAATAATAATTCCATCACTAGACACAATGAATCCTAGTAGTTTTCCCTATTCTACTGCAAAGATGGACTTCTTGGGGTTCAGGGAGATGCCGTATTTACGACATCGTAGCAGAACGGCTCGTAAGTGAACTAGATGATCGTCTTTGTTCTTAGAATAAATGGTCACATCATCTAAGTAGATTGCTACAGAATGATTGATTAAGCCTCTAAAAGAAATTTCCATTGCTCTTTGAAAGGTAGCATCGGCATTAATCAATCCAAAAGGCATTTTGCAATAAGCATAAGTGCCCCATGGGGTACGGAAGGTAGTTTTCAGTTGGTCTGGCGGAGACATCAAGACTTGGTTGTATCCAGAGAAACCATCTAGTAAGGATAGCCTCTCGGAACCAGATACTTGTTGAAGGATCTGTTCCATGGACGGGACAGGATAATTATCTTTATCAGACGCTTTGTTGAGGTTTCGGAAATCGACACAAAGTTGAATTTTCCTGTTTTTCTTCCGCACCGAGACGAGGTTGGATACCCATTGAGTGTGTCTAACAGGAAAAATTATTTTAGCACTTAGGAGTTTATTCAATTCTTTTTGTACGGTCGGTTCTAGTTTAGGATGCATTTTCCTCAGTTTCTGTTGGAAGGGTAAGGTTTGGGGCTTCATCGGGATGACATGCTGTATAATATTAGGATCAAATGTCTTGAGATCATCATAAGTCCCTGCAAAGACATCCTTGAATTGTTTGAATAATTTAACAAAAGTGGCTTTTTCTTGTCTAGAACATCCCAAGCCTAAGTTGATACACTGAGGATTTTCACTAGTCCCTAAATTAACTTTTTCATAAGATAATGAGGAAATGTTGGTTTTGCAATTGACTGTCATTTTAAATTTATCTTCAAAATCATAAAAATTTTCTAGTCTAACAACAGATTTGGGTATGAAATTTACCATGTCTGATAGAGCGTCAGGAGATTTCGGATTAGGTATTACCGTAAAGTCGTGCAAATTGTCGTCGTGCGTTTGTTCATCTATCACAACATCTTGGAAGGTTTCGTCCATGTGCATAAAGTTAATGATTTGCTGATCATCGTCGAATACTCTCCAGTTTGTGATATTGTCAGGAATAGATGGTCGAAACAATAGCTCCACGGAGAATGCGTTTGGGGATAAGCCTTCTGCAGGAAGAAGTTTAGAAGCAACATTAGTGAGTAGATCTTCTTCAGCGTTATTTAATATAGGAATGGAATTTATATTAAAAGCAAAAAATTTGTTCATTAAACTCCACACCTCAGACTAGTAACATTTGAGATGCGAGGAAAGACAATGTATAGAATTTCTCACCTGCCTGACCACTATCTCAGAGTCACCAAATACAACTAGATTTTGAATGTGCATGTCCAAGGATTTTCTGAGACCTTGTAATAAAGCCTCATATTCTACAATATTGTTAGTACATTCAAATTCTAGCCTACAAGCCAATAATGTTTTGTTACCTGCCGGATCGATAATGATGTATCATGCACCAACTCCTTCTTTAGACTTGGAACCGTCAAAGTATAGAGACCAAATTTGATTACCATCAGGCTCGTGAGATTGTTGGATAGAAGTTGTTGGTTGCGTACATGTCAGGATCTCGGACTGCTGTCGCGAATTGTTGATAGGTGAAACTTCAGCCGTGAAATTTCCGAAGAGGGTGTCCATTCCTTGGACTTCAGGTGAATCAGTCGGAGGTGTATATGGTTCATTTGGGTCATTCAAGTCTGTTACCGTGAACTTGAGGTAGCGCTCATGATTCACCCTGATTTTGTTGGGCTTACCGTTTTTTGGAAGCCATAAGTGAGACTAGTCCGTTGAGAAGTAACCATGTAGTTGCTCCGACCAGTCCCTGCTTAAAAGCATACCATACACTTATGGAATATCCACCAAAATTATATCAATAACCTGACGAACCTTTGGGTTAGACGATAATCTAATCAATACATTTTTCAGTTCGTCTATAACTTTAACATCTGTTCGATCAAGTTATATGATTTTCAAAGAAGATGGTTCTACTTCGGCATTAATCTTTTGGCAGACTGACCAAGGCATCACATTTGACGTTGCTCCTGAGTCAACCATACAACTATGCACATTTCTGTTGAAGATTTCAAAAGTTAAAAGAAAAGGAGGTACATTATTGCGAGTATTTAGAGTTGTAGCTTGTGGTTTCTTACTCGTGGTTTCTAATGCTACTTTATCTACACTACTTGTGTTATTTACATTATTTACATTATTTACAAGAGGTACACGAAGGCTTCCTTTATCTTGAGGATCAGGATTACCTTTTGTGGCAGTCTTCTGCGGGACTTTTCTTTGCACAACCTTATTACCATTTGAATTACCATTCTTGCCATTGTTTGAAATATTTTGCAACATCTTCTGTAACAAAAATGGAAATTTCAACAACTCATAAATAGAAATGTTATCCTGTAATTTTTTAAGATCTTCAACAACATCATAATCTATTTTAGGGCCAGCATTACTTTGTTTTGTTTCTACTGGTTTAGATGGCTTTGGAGATGAAGTTGTGGTGTTCTCGGCAGGAGGATTGTTTGTTGTCTTACTCCAAGTGTTGTAAGGGTGAACAGTCTTGAAACTAGCTTGGAAGATACTATCCGATAAGTGCCCAAAGATGTTTGGAAAAGACTCTTCTTCTTGATTTGTTTCCTGCTCGACTTCCTCTTGAGGGATTTCAGGAGGTATCAAGTCATCTTGAGATCCTAGAATTGTCTGAAGAGCATATTGCAAAATTTCTAGGTTCAAGCCTTCGGGGTTTGAATTAGGTCGGTTGGTAGGAAAAGGCTTTCGGAAAGGAGGTTTGTAGGGTCCTTTGCTCGAAGAGGCTTCTTCAGTCGACCTTTTTAAATCTATAACTTGATTAGATAATTTTTGTACAACTTTGGTTAAATTTTCCAAATCAGAGTTTTTGGGTTGTGTTTTGTTTTGTGTAGGTCTGGGGAGAATTTCAATCTTCTTTTTGGAAGACGAAACAGTCTCAATCTCGTTGCTAGAAGAGTCTTTAATACTAAGTATGTCTTTTTCAATCTGAGTAGCCTCTTCAAAGGCTTCTAACAATGTGGCCTTTTTGGATCGTTTCACCCAAATAGCTATACTTTGATGTAGAGATTTAGTATAGTAAGCTATTACAAGACTCTCAGCAGGCATAGAGTCTGCAGGGATTTGATTTTTAAGTGTCAAAAATCTTTGATTAAAATCTTTAACTTTTTCTTTTGAGTTCATTTTTAAACTTGAAAGATCCATGACTAAGACTTCTGGAGGTTTGTCATCTCCGAATTTTTCCAAAAAACATGACTCAAAATTTTCCCAAGACACTATGGTATGGGGTTGTTGGGAAAAGTACCAAGTGGACGCATTACCCTCAAAGGTGTAAGGGAACAACCTACAGACAACATCTTCATGTTCAACATTACGGAGTCTGATGGCTAACATAATTTTTTTGATATGATCTTTGGCTATCTATTTGGAATCAAGATCAAACTTAGGGAGCCATTTCTCTGGATGTTTAGGTAAAGGGTGTTGGGCTCCAGGTACAACTACAGCATCCTGGTCCAACCAGGGTCTAACAGGGTTGTTCTGATTTGCCATTGGGGAATTGGGTGTGGAAGGCTGAGAAGGTGGTTTTCCTTCATCAGAAGAGGAATCTCCCCCAAAATATGAAGGAGATGAAGGGGGTGGTGAAGGAGGTATCCCATATCCTCCTGCAGCAGGATTTGTGTTTGGATCTATAGGATTCACAGTGAGGTCTATGTCACCTAACTGTTCTCTGATGTCAGAGAAGTCTAAAGGTTGACCCCACAGGCAGTTTGGTCGCCTAAGACTAGCTAAGGCACTATGTGTTCTGATAAGAGATTGACGAACGATCTCTTGGGGATCACCACCTGTAGGATTAGGGGTTGTTGGCTCAACTGTGATCTATGAATCTTCGGTTGAAGTAGTTTCTGTTTGAGGGGGGATATTATCTTGTGAATGGCTTCTAGTCACTATAGGTGTGCGATTAGGTGGGCGAGGAGTCTTTCGACCACCTCGTGCCATTAACTAAGTTCAGGCCCTCCTTCTAGTGCCATTTGTTGATGGGAGAAATTGACCATCCGTCAACTGGGAGAGTGGAACCAGTCCGGGGTTGTCTAAATAACCCAAGCCGTTTGGAATGAACCACCCTGACGAGTTTAACGGCTCTGTTGGCCACTATACGGTCTTTTAAGAAAACCAAAGAGAGAATTGATCTGAGCTAAGTAATCTAAAAGAAACTAAAACTAACTAACTAAAACTGATAAAACAAATTAAATAAAAAAAATTAACTAAAAACTAACTAATACATTAATGTAATTAAAACAAACTACTAAATAAAACTAAAAATAAATATAAACTATTCTAACTATTATATGCAATCTACTAATTACTATTATAATAACTCAAATCAACTATCTAATTATCAGCCTTAATATTACTTATTCACAAATATACACTATAAAAAACCAACAGATTTAATTAAAACCTGCAAAACTCATGTGTTTTCTGCCCTAAGACAGCCAAGAATCTCTTTTTTTATATATATATTTTATGAAAAAGAAATAAACATTACTGAAATTAAACAATCTAATATATTTACTGAAATTAAACAATCTAATATATTTAATTAAACTTATATCTGAATTAAACTACTTAATGAAAACAGTAAACAACAAACTAATTGACCTGGAAACGCTCCAAGTCTGCCCTGTGTATGATAACTTCTAAGCTGGTCAGAGGAAGGAAACTCGCATCGGTTAGTCTGTAAACTTCTTGTAAACGATTAGTTGTGCTGCTTCTTGAAGTGTTTTACAGGACAAACAAGACATAAAAGAAAATCATAACAATCTTATGATTTTAAATCTCTGCAATAAGGGAAACCTGTTATGCAAAGAATTATATTAACAATTCAATCTATGAAGAAGATAAACCTATCATTCACAAACTGAATTAACAATTGTTATGTCTTTTATCTATTTGGAAGAAACAAGATATGGATAACAGTGATTAAAATTATATCATTTGCATATGATTTAGATAGCTAAAGTAGTCATAAACCATAAACAAATTGATATACACAACATAAAACAAAATATTGATATATTGAAGAGCTAAAGCTGCGACAAAACATCAATTCTGCTCCAGTCTGTATTAGAACTCCATATCCTTGTTCTCCCACCAATGAGGATGATGATTATTACAAAAATCATAAGTATATAGAGGTCTCTTCACAAGGTAAAACTTCCTTGTGGATAATATCAAACAGTTTTACATAATCTGGGAAATATCCCAAAATCACCTAAACTAAGAAAATAAAATGCAAGTGAAATCTTTGAAATATCCCCTAACTACTCAACAACTCAATTGCAATTCGAATTTACCTGCAATAGAACACAAATATCAAATTAGAAAGATATTTCAGCAATAAAATACTAAAAAAATTGATCCTACAGACTTAGCTACAGAATCATCTGATTATGTAGCTAGTCTAAAATAGCAAACAAAATCAGATAGAAAACAAATCGAAATCTTTTTAAAACAATCCAATTTAATTTTCTTTTATTAAAATCGAATTATCAATGGTTCAAGCAAATTTATCATTCAAATCAAACCAAATCGAAAAGGATGCAATCTAAACGGGATAAGAATGCTCTGTTTTTAGTTGCCATAGAATTGGGTCAAATAATAACCACATTGTTTCATATCCAAATACAATTACAAGTAAATCATATCGTATAAGATACGATGTAATCAAAATCGATATGGTTATAATCGAACACCATCATAATCGATTGGTTACGGCTGTAACAGGGTGCATAGGATTCATATCGTTTCAATCAAATGCCGATATAGAAAGGCCGTTACAATTATGACCAAATGTTCATAACAACATCGAACTTCACCATAGATTACAACCATTGAGCATTTACATAGTAAATCAGACAGGATCACATAATGATCGTAACCATCAACAACAATGATAACCATAAACTAGGCAATAATCCAATCAAAATGTGACTGAGCTAAAAATAGAAACACATCGTAATCCCGGGCATAATCATTTTCATTCCCAAATCAAAATTAAGAAATATATGAATCAAACTGATCATACAGTCAAATTATGTGAATCGATAGGTTGGATATAACAGTCATGATTCAAATCTACTCACAATTTAGTCATGCATCCACAGAATGGTATTCGAATAAAACAGATAACCATAATTTACCAAATATATCATATATGACCAATTCGAAATGAAATATTAACTGTGTTTGAAATTGATATACCAGAAATGACCCGTGTTTAGAAAATATTGACAACTTCAATTATCGACAGAGTATTCAGTTCAATCCAAATCGCAATAATCGAATCTATCCTATGATCAATCGAATCAAAACCAAATCCAATCGAAACTTAAAACAATAATGAAAATTGATTTATTAAAACAAAATTATATACAAAAGTGCATGCTTATGCGACAGAGCAGATCCACGATATAAATAGAGTTTATGAGTATGTCATATAAATAGGTGAAAGTCATACTAGTGAGGTTGTTTGAGCTATGCCAATTTTGAATTGACGACTGCTATAGCTGACTCCACGTTCTTAAACAAAATCGATCC
>CBVK0103812112.1:0-13073 GCA_900067695.1 Picea abies | reverse complement strand
ACTTTTCTGTCTAGGGTTAAGGTCAAGCCCTAGAGGTCGATCTACTTGTCCGCAGGCAGATTTTCCTACAACAGAAACTGGCGACTCCACTGGGGAGATACCTTTGAATCAAAGCCTCTTGTTTTGATTTTTCTCCTCATTGACCTTGTTCTGCCCTTTGATTGTTCCAGACCTGGTCCACCCCTCTTTTGATTAGTTTCACGAGTTGATTAGCTCCTCACCTTGTCACATTCAGCATTATTGTCGAATTCCAATAGCAATTTTTGAAATTTCTTGACATTTTTGGGACTTTTAGACCCTGGCGCCCCTGACTTAGTGTCACCAGAGCGCCAGTGCTTCTTGCAGCCCCACAAAGAGCGCTATAACGCTCTTTTCCCTTGGCAACAGAGCGCCAGCCCCCTTTGGCCCAAAAACCTTCCAAATTTGCATTTTTTTTGGTTTTTTGCCTCTGTGCTCTTCTGCTGAGTGACCTCATGAGTCAATTTTCCTTCCTGTTTAAATCTTGACATCAGTCTTTCTGAAGGATAAGCATCTTGTTGATCGGATCTTGTGGCCTTCTTCACCGTTTGTCTTTGAATTTTCTTGATTGGATAAAGCTTGAAATCTATGCTCTGTTTTCCTCTATTCAGTCGAACAAAACCTTGGTGAGAGTCATCAAAGACCTATAGATCCCCCCACTCTGCTGTGGGTCAAGATCCTTATTCTTTGTTTTTTTTGTTTTTTGGGTTTTTTAGATTTTATTTTCTCTTTGATTGTTTTCTTTCGTTCGCTTTTTCGTTTCGATTACTACGAAGGGTGTATTGCTTGCGTGTGTTCGCTTTTGCTAGTTTGGTTCTCATTCATACCAAGAAAATAATTAGCAAAAGATCAGCATTGTGAGTGCATTAATCGTCGTTCATACGCAAACAAGAAAGATATCTGCATGTTTGATTGAGAATATTAGGAAGCATTTCTTAAGAAAAGTTTTGCATTTGCATTGGAATTTGATTGAGAAAAGAATTGTTGGAAGACATTCCGTAGACGTGCTTGTTAGTGAAAGAACTCTCTCTCTCCCTTAGCTAGACGTTCATCGAAAGAAAATGATTGCTTATCATACTTGATGGACTCTTTGAGTCAGAGTCTTAATTCCATTCGTTTCACTTCCATGCACCCTTTTTGCGTAAAGAACAACCACTAAAATCAACGCTAATTAAAATTTACTTAGAACATTTTCTTTGCTAGAATCCTCCACCAACAGTAGAACAGGCATAGTACTTTGGATTAGGGCTGTGAGCATAACTCTCCAAAGTTGTTAAAACAAACATTAGCATCCTGCGATAGGGAGAGCAAATCCAGTCATCGTATAGGTCTGCCTGGGATCCCCCTCTCACACAGGGGTTATGCACGAGGTTGCATTCAGGTGAGCTACGGAGACTAACCCTCCGTGGTTTAACTGTTTGTGGTGGTCTGATCGTATTATGGGGGTCACTTTGAGGTAAATCCACAATTACTTGCGTGGAAGCTTCTTAGTTGATTTTGGGCTTGATACCCTGCCCATACGTTCGGATTGAACTGTCGACTGTTCCCGCCCAGGGGCTGACTGCGAATTGGTAACCTTAGTGGCCATAATCTTTTAGGTTCTTACATAAGGTGACGGTGACGGGAAGTCTCACTGTACCTGGAGCAGACATTGGTCAAACTCACTCGGGCTCCTTGGAGGGTAAATCCACAATTATGTGCGTGGAAGCTTGCACCAAGGCGTAAGTCCGTTAAGCAGGTCGCCATTGTAACTGTTCCACCCTAGCCCCACCCCTTCTGGACTTGATCACGCGACGTTGGATTTCATCACCAACTAGTACGGTCATCAAAAGAAGGTCCTGTTTGCTTGGTTATGATTCTTAGATTCTTTTAGCGAGTGTTGTTTCTTTTTCGCTAGTTGGCCATAGATCTCTTTCGTCGAATCTTTTTCTCTGCCAACATTGATTCCCCGTGACGCTCGCGGAGGCTACAAGGACTCCCTCCAGAAAATATGGAAGGAGACATCCCTTTACCCACACATTCTACGGAACCATCTCCTCAACAGAGCGAGGTTCAAAACACTACAACTTCTTAGGAAGAAGTTCCCGTCCCTTTGGAGAATTTCAGAATTGTCTCGGAATCCCCGGAAGCCTATCGTATCCCAGAGGGATATGAACGACAGATCCTCCACCTAAATTCCGTCGGGGAGTATGTTGTCATAAACCCTCCTAACGCTCCGGACGGGTCCCTTCGAAACCCTTTACTCGATGACCCTTTTTGGACCGCGGACATTGTTCGAAGCCCACCGCGCTCAGTGCAAGATCAGTATGGAGTGGGAGAAGGCACTGACGCATCTTCCTCCTACACGGTACCCTCAAATCACTTTACCGGCGCTACCACGTTTGTAGCCACACCACCCCTTGGCCCGAATATACCAGCCGCGAGTCACCCAGTCGATCAGATTGTTAGACCTACTATTCCTCTCCAAACGGCCCAGTCAACAATAGTCCCTCACATCCCAACCATTCCTGCCAGCAATCCGGTAATCACCCAAGCTCCGATTGGCACACCTGTAACACCAAGACCAAATCTCCCTTTTGGATTTAGGGTGTTAAACGCATCTACCACTACTACTGCCCAAACCAATGCTCAAATCACACCGGGAAGTTCTATGCCTATTCAACAACCCAGAGGGACGGTTCTTGGTGGTCCCAACCCAACCGGAAACATTGGTCAACTTTTCACGACTGGCCCTCAAATCCCAGGAACTTCACCTCAAACTGGGGGGCACCCTCCCGCCGGAGGACAAATTCCATTCGGAGGGCACCCTCATGCTGGGGGGCAACCTCAAATCGGAGTCCACCATCAACCGCATGGACAACCTGTGTCCATGGCACCCAACCCGTGGAGCATTCCTTTTCAAGGCAACCCACATGCCTCCACAGGACCAATTGTGCCTGCCACATCTAATCCGTGGAACGTCCCTTTCCAAGGAAATCCACACTTCCCGGCAGGACAAAATTCGCAGACTCCGCAACAACCTCCTTATGGAAAAATGCCCAACCCAACCCTCAACCCTCAAAACCCATCCGGTCATCCTCCGCTCACACAAACTGCTCACAACATTTCAAATCCTCTGTACCTTGGCCAAAACCAACCCAACATGAGAGGGCCCACGAGTTATAACTATCCGCATAACCCAGTTTTGGGCCCCACTGGTGTCCCTTTGCCACACCAGCATTACCCCCAGGTTAACCGACAACTACCTTTCCTAGCCACCCTGGATCTTCCATATCTATCTCGGTTAACGAATGATCCCATTCATCATTCTTCCGGTTGGCCAACCATTCCGGCAAAACTTCCTTCTGATATTCCGAAATTCGATGGAAAATCCGGAGAAGACCCGAACAACCATGTAATGACCTTCCATTTGTGGTGTTCATCAAACTCCCTCATGGACGATTCGATCCGTTTACGTCTTTTCCAACGAACACTTACGGGTTCCGCAACCAAATGGTATATTGAATTACCACGTGCATCTTTCTACGATTTCAACTCTCTCGCTATGTCCTTCCTCACACACTTCCAACTACCCATCCGATACGAAACGGGTACTGAACTATTGACCTCCCTTCGTCAGACAACTTCCATCCACATCTCCGATCATATACATGAATGGAGAAGAAGACGAAGGCTAATCAAAGCGGTCATCCCTGACCAATTATTAGCGGAATGGTTCACAAAATCATTACTACCCCAGATCGCCCGTGACGTTGCCATGGGCGGCGTTGTCACTGAGGAAGAAGCCATCACTCGAGCCCAGTACCTAGACTTAGTCTATTCACAATCTGGTACTCTGTATGAGTTGATACCAAATGCTACCCGTCCCAGTAACGATCCATCCAAACCATCGAACTCCTCACATGCAGATGGAGTCATCGGCTCCGTCAAAACTCAATCTACAACTCAGTCCACTGGAACAATTCAGCGGCCCACCTCAACGGCTGCCCCCAGTACGACTACACCCTCTTCAACCCCCCCTACACAAACCCAAGTCTCTGATGTGAACGTGGTCCAATCAACCTCGTCACAGCAACCCGGGGGCAAGAAGAAAGCGAGGAACAAGACAAAGAAGAATAATAACAATGACGCACCCAAAACTCAGACACAAACCCCCGCCGCCGGAAAACGACCACAGCAAAAACCGAAATTCCCGTGTCTCATTTGTGGTGACGATCACTACACCCGAGACTGCCCGCATCGCAATGAAGTGGCTAAAATTTTCAAAGGAAATTCACAACCTACTGTGCTCACTCAGCCTTTTCCGCAGCAACAATCCTTGGTTTCCCAAACCCCCACGCCCGGGGGCAGTTCCAACCAACCCCATGATGAAACATCGACCAGCGCACACATTTACATGTTCAACAGGGTGAATCTCACCACTCATTCTACGACATACGACACACCAGTTAAACCCGATAAGTCGAAGACTGCTGATAGTTCTTCGCCGGATCCTTCACCACCCGCTGGTAATCCCCCATCTGTCAACCCTCCATCCAGGCCACTGCAGATCGAGAAACCGTCGTTTGACTCCATCCTACGCCCTCCTAAGAGCACCATTCAAAAATCCACTTTCAATCCTAACTCACGAGCCGCCCAAAACTACAACATCGTAGAAGATTTGGCCCAAGCACCGTGTGCCATGTCTGCATTGGAAGTGTTACAACATTGTCCTACCCAACGAAAGACGCTCTTAGATGCCATTGGCGCTTTTGATCCCGAGTCATCAAACTACATCACGTTTAATCTGGACGATTATCGACCGCGACTCTCCCACCAGCTAGCTTTCCAAATCGATGTTGTCGTTCATAACCAACAAATACATCGAACTATTCTCGATGAAGGAGCCTCTACCTGCGTCATGTCTCTATCCTGTTGGAAAGGCTTGAAATCACCTGACCTCAACAAATCCCCCACGATGTTACGCGCTTTCGATGGACGAGGTTTCCATCCTCACAGATTACTGCAATCCCTCGCCGTCCAATTAGGCGGCAAAACCGTTACCATTGATGTCGAAGTGGTCGACGCCCCCCTCGATTATAATTTGTTACTCGGAAGAAGTTGGTTCTATGCTATGACTGTCGTTGCTTCATCGGTGTTTCGATGTGTACAATTCCCTCATCAAGGCAAAATTATCACCATCGATCAACTCGACTTCTGTACACCTGACACACGCATCCCTGCCACCAACAACATTCCCTTTTTGGGAGACCACACAGTTACGTATGAAAGCGTTGGTGTTGGCTTATTAAAAGATTCTAGCCTCATGGGTACCTTCCCTACACCACTTCCACCCACTGCATCCCATATTGCCGCCATCAATATGATCTCGACTTGGCCCCAACAATCCTTGGAATCATCTTACCCCTGGATCATGCCTAGTCCTTTGGAATTCGATGGACTCAGTGACACCATGCCACTCAGCCCAGCCGAGGCCGCATACGTAGCCATTCAATCCACCTCTCCCTCTTCGAACACTTCCCATTCAATGGCACTCGACACTTACTCATTGCCCTCGTGGTTAAATTCCCTGTCATCTGCCGTCGATTACATTTCCCACATTTTTCCTTCGGACGAATCTATCATGGAAATGCTTAGCATTGACGATCTTCCCTGGGATGACAACCACCACCGATCCTCTTTTCTTCCAATCTTGGAAGACGTGCGAGACATACAATCTGTCTCTCCCCTCGATGTTACCAATGCTTCACAACTCCCTATCCTCACTCAAGATACCTTCTCTGAAGGAAACATGGGTAACATCTCCCCCACAATCACAATCGACATTTCATTCAAGGAAGGTGTCGTGGAAAACATCAATCTTGGTGCTAATTGCACACTGGACGAAGTGGCTTCTTACACCGCTTTGTTCCAATAATTTCGCGATGTCTTCGCATGGAGCTATGAAGAAATGCCAGGGATTGAACCCTCTATCGTCATACATGAAATCAAAATCTACCCTGACGCAAAACCGGTTCGACAGAAACTCCGTCCGGTTCATCCCAAAAAACTGGCAGCCATAAAGGCAGAAGTTGAAAAACTTCTAAAATCTGGCTTTATCTACCCTGTCCCCTTAACGGAATGGGTCTCTAACCTCGTTCCAGTGGCCAAAAAACAAGGAACCATCCGTGTCTGCGTAGATTATCGCGATCTGAACAAAGCTTGTCCCAAAGACAATTACCCCACACCCTTTATCGATCAAATCATCGATAATTGCGCGGGAAGCGTGATCTTCTCTTTCATGGACGGATTTTCTGGATACAACCAGATTGAAATCTTACCTGCTGATCAACATAAGACAACCTTCATCTGCCCTTGGGGAACTTTCGCATACCGAAAGCTACCTTTTGGCCTTAAAAACGCTGGTGCCACTTTCCAGCGAGCCATGTCGTACGCTTTCCACGACATCAAGCACATCGCAGAACCCTACCTCGATGATTTACCTGCCCATTCATCCAATCGACCTGATCACCTTGATCACCTGTGGGCAATTTTTCTTCGATGTCGTTTCTATCGTATCCGATTGAACCCGCACAAATGCATCTTTGTGGTCGAATCCGGTCGACTCCTTGGCTTCATCGTCTCCAAAGACGGAATCAGGGTGGATCCCCTGAAAATCCAAGCCATTCTAGCCTTACCCCCACCCAAAAACTTGACCCAACTTCAAAGTTTGCAAGGCAAAGTGAACTTCCTCCGCCGTTTCATCTGTAATTACGCTGAGATCACTAAAGGATTTATGCGACTACTGCAGAAAAATGTCCCTTTCATCTGGGATGACACTACCCAACGGTCATTCAACGCTCTCAAGCACGCTTTGACCCACGCTCCTTTGTTACATCCCCCCGATTACACAAAGGATTATCTCCTTTACTTAGCCGCTTCTACTTCCACCATTGCGATGGTGTTAGTTCAAGAAGACTCTAACGGCGAAAAACACCTCATTTACTATCTGAGCAAGAGTTTATCCGGACCCGAACTCAGATACTCCCATGTCGAGAAACTGGCTATGGCAGCTGTCATTGTTGTCCAATGCTTCCGCCACTACATCTTATTACGCACCACCACGGTCATTGCAAACTCTAACCCCATGTACCACGTCTTGACACACCAAGTACTTAGGGGCAAATATTCAAAATGGATCGTGATCCTTCAGGAATTCGATCTTGAGTTTACCAAGGCCAAAGCCAAAAAATCCCTGGTGTTTGCCGAGCTCATCTATGCTCTCCCAAGTGCCGATGAAAACAATGAACCTAGAGACCCCCTTCCCGATGAGTCTCTCTTTCTCATCAGCACCTCTGACCCTTGGTATGGAGACATTCTCCTTTACCTTCAAACCCAACGCTTTCAGCCGAACATCTCTCGCGAAGAGCGCCGACGTATACGTCACCACGCTCGTCGTTACCTTATCCTCGGCGACACTTTATATCGCCGTGGTATTGACACCATTCTTCGGCGATGTCTAATTCACGAAGAGGCTGAACGCGTCCTGAACGATTGTCATCTTGGCGCTTGTGGCGGTCACCTTTCCGGGATGGCCACAGCCCAAAAAATCCTACATGTCGGCTACTTTTGGCCCTCTATCTTTAAAGATTGCATCGAGGCTGTCAAAAAATGCCCACCCTGCCAAATCTTCAATAAGAAGGCACGAACCCACCCTACTGCGCTGCACCCTATTATCGCCATCGGCCCCTTCTCAAAATGAGGAATCAATTTCATGCAGTGTAAGCCTACCTCAGCCGGGGGGCACAGTTACATCATCGTCGCTGTCGACTATTTCACAAAATGGGCTGAGGCTATGCCTACCTTTCTGAACGATGGCCGCACCACAGCTCTTTTCCTTTTTAACCACATCATTACTCGTTTCGGAGTACCACATGCCATTGTCACCGACCATGGTGCACACTTTAAGAACCAGATGATGAGCGAATTACACGTTAAATTTGGTTTTCGTCATGAAAACTCATCCCCTTATTACCCTCAAGCAAATGGACAAGTTGAAGCTATTAACAAAGTCCTAAAAACCATGATCCAACGCATGGTGGGGGAAAACAAGACATCGTGGCATTTACAACTGTTCTCCGCTCTCTGGGCCTATCGCACGTCGGCGAAAACCTCAACTGGATTCACTCCTTTCCAGTTAGTCTATGGCATTGAAGCCGTACTACCCATCGAGTGCGAAATTCCGTCACTAAAATTGAAAGTAGAACTCCTACCCCATACTTCTGTGGAAGAAGAACGATTCTTGTACCTATCCAAACTGGACGAAACACGGCGTGATGCTGCCCTCATCAATGAGGCACATCAGAAACGAATCAAAAGTCAATATGACAAATCCGTCCAACCTCGAGCCTTTGCAGAAGGTGACTTAGTCCTCGTTTACGACCAAGCACACGATAAATTGGGAACAGGAAAGTTAGAACCTATGTGGCACGGTCCTTACATCGTGAAACGAGTTTTACACAGAGGTGCCTACGAACTAGCAGATTATGATGGAATTTCCCTAGGAGAGCCCCGAAACGGGCTTTACCTTAAGAAGTACTACGCTTAGATCACCTAGCATCAGTACTTTGTACATTATTGTATTTTAAGTTTGGTGTGCCTTTTCTTTCGCGTGATTCGAGCCTTTACCGTTTGCCACTCATGACTGTGCCTGTGTTTTCATGCGCAGATGACGTCTGCTTTTCCTATCTTTTTTGGGTTCGCGGATGGCGCTAGCCGACATACCCGGAATATTGCTTCAGCAGCCTGGGTCATTTATCAGTTTGACGAGGTGGTGAGTTCAGGAGGCATTTGTTTAGGACCAGCAACCAACAATATGGCAGAATATCACGCTGTCATCGGACTATTAACCCAGGCCTCCTCTCTAAGTATCTCTCGCATCATCATTTACTTAGACTCCCAACTCGTGGTTTATCAACTCAACCGCATCTATGCTATCCGTAATCCTATCCTGCTACGGTTACACTTGCAAGTTCGCCGTCTCGAGCGAATGTTCGATTACATCGAGTATAGACACATCCCAAGAGAACTTAATAGTGTTTTAGATTCATTAGCCAATTACATCATGGATAGATACTTAGACCATAGATAAGATGCAAGGAAAAGAAAAAACTGTACATTACATGTAAATTGAAAACACACCACAACATCATCATGTATAAACCATCGGCATCGTAAAACTCGAGACTGTATATATATATATATGGCATGACTAAAATGTTTACATTACATCAAAAAGTCTGTAAGAGTACAAAATATTGGGCTCATCCACCCATACAACTTCGCCAGACAAGGTACAAGAAACATGCCACACAGAGAACTCTAATCTCCCCGCGCCACATGGTGCTGAGTGTAGTACACCACTGTGCGCACTACGCGCCTCAACAGAGAATTGACATTCTCCGGCACCCCTACAGTATGTCGCTGCAAATGCAGAGGCACGTCCCCCCTTCGAAGAGGAGGGATACCCATCGTGAGCCCCTGAAGGTTCCTCTCAACCTCCCGAAGGCCCGCTACTGGGACTACCGGATCTGCTGCAACTGGAACTCCACCGCGACGTCCTGGCGCTGGTAAGTCCACCGGGCACGCTGCTCCCTTGTCTGCACATCAGAAGTAAAAACATCTGTTAGTCGCTCTTACATACCAAAAAAAATATATATAATCAAAAACATCAAAAAGAAACTGGCGACAAGATATGACTTGGTCTCTTACCCGACTCATCCCAATCCTCTCCTTCAGGAAGGATCAAATCCATGCTCCGGCGGAAGTCCACATCCGCATAAGGGAAGTCCTCAATCCAAAGGACCTGCCGCCTCAACCAGGCAAAGAAATCACCGGTAAAACGGAACTCTGATTCTGAAACCAACCTCGGGGACAAGCTAGTCCACCTCTCCATCCGAGGCTCATCTACTGGTCGAACCGCCAATGCGATCTGAGGCTGCATCTGAGGGATGCGCTCCATGAAAAACGAGACTAAGAAAGAACCGTAGCCAAATTGCTTTTGGCCGTTCCTGCACCGAGAGATTTGTTCCTTCACATTGTGAAGGAATGCCGCACTCCAATTGAATAGTGTAGGCTCCAAACATTGGACGCCATAAGCTACCTGTGACCTCGAAGCCAGATGGGTGCTAGTGCTACCAGTCGCACTAGTGATAGCGAACAAAATAGATCGAAGAGACAAGTCATGGACGTCCTTGATGGGAATCCGACCCCCCACCAATCTCGCCCCCGGAACACAATGACGTGCCAAATACACGTCTACCTGCTCTGGCAAAGCTCTCTGCCCAGTGAAAGCTATAGGAACCCCTCCTTTCGAGAGGCTGGTCAAAAAATACACGTCTTCCAACTCGATAGTCAGAAGCTGCGTACCGATACAGAATCCCTGCTTATCAATGTCCCAGAGGCCAATGATATGCTCAAGCAATAAAACTTCACTCTTCATTTTCTGCAGCTTGAAGAACTTGAGTAACCCACAGGACCTCAAAGCGGCCCGCGTCCGGGGGCTTCGTAGAGCAGCTATGACATCCATTTCATGTTCCCGCTCTTTCCACTCGATCATGGTCACTGAATATGTCTACAAAACAAAAATTAAAAATCCACATCATTCCCCACGTTTTTAACATTTCGGCAAAAATTCAAAAAGCATTTTAAAGCATGAAAACGAATACCCATGATATCAAAAAGCGACTAATCACCATTTTAGACTACCACGTCCTCAAACATCCATCAAGCAATGATTAAAACGTGACAAAATCGAAAAACGTTTTTGAGGAGATACATGGGTCCATGGGGGAGTTTTCATCGAATTTTTGGGATAAAACAATCGATCTAACCTATGGTTAAGGTCCAAGTATCCTAACCATCATTTCCCAATGCTAATTCGTGAGTAATTTCTCCCATTTTATTAACTTCTATGAAGAGGCCGATTTGGTCCAAGATGGTCGACCTAGGGCATCATGTTTTAAAATAATTATGCTATTTAAATCAAATTGGAACCATACAAATGAAAGAGCAGTGAACGAGGACCTACCGGGTTCGAACGGCGTGCAAAACAGTTGACCGTAGCCTCCGCAGCGAGAAGAACAAATTTGGCTCCAATTGAGATACTCCAATACTCCGCAAATCTTTGTGAATGAAATGGTAAATGAAGTTTTTGAGTCAATCTATATTTATTAAAATTTCATTTTTCATAGACTATAGTCATTTTGGGTTTCCCTGCTGGTAAAAATGATCTCGCTAATGTCCGGTTTGAAGTTTCTGACGTTACAGGATTCTTGGCGGTTCTAATAAATTGATCACCTTGTCAAATTTACGGGCACAGTCTTAGTTCGTTCTCAAGCCCGATAATATGAGAACGTAACCGGGTAAACTTTTATCACTTTTTCGGACCCGTACGAATACATCACCCGAAAAAGGAGCCCCCCTGGAGTCTACTTTAAACCCTTTTCAGACTCTCTAAATATGAAAAGATTGTCGAGCGATCTTGCTTTCTTTCACGCTCGTTAAACGGTAAGAAAGAGCGTCCTTCGAGCGATAGTTTACCCCTTTTTCGGTCTCGATCGACTACTAGACGAAAAAGGCACTGAGAGAGTTCTCTTTTAAGGGTTTTTCCAAACTCTATAATCCCGAAAAACCTTCGAGTTTTCTGTCCTTGGACTCGTTAAAGCATACATCGACAGACCCATATGGGACCGAACCCTTACTTCTTCCGGTTCGTTAAACAAAGGAAGAGGAACTTACCGAAGGTGAGTTATATCGAGCATGTGTTATCCTCCTTGAGCTCGTTAAAAGAAAAAGAGGTACTCATCTATCTGGATGGGGGAAAAATTGAAAGGAACAAGCCAAGCAGTCTCTTGGGAAAACCTCCTAGCACTTCTTAGAGTCGCCCTTGAACACGGCACTTGGTCAGTTTGCCCATATCATAAACTGTTGAACCTCTGCACTGAGCCAATCTCTGAGTCTCCTTTCACTCCTTTGGGTCACCCGACGTAAGTCGCAATATCCATTGCACGTTTTTGGTCCATGTTATGTTTCACTGTTGTGCCTCAGTGTTCAAGGGAAGTATCCGCCTCAAGAGTCAACCATCCCCAATATCTTGCTTCAAAACCCGTGCCAGTCCATGTCCGTTTGATCCACCACTTACATCTCTGCATCTGTTTCGCGTCGTTGATGGGGGATACATCAAGGCCCTCCCTCGACGAGTCCATCCCTGTCGACTCCAACACATCATCCGGGGATCAGACTTAGAAACCAGTTAGTACTTTGGGACCTGCATGCCTCAATGGCAGGCCTCCTCACGTTCGACAGTGGGTTTACACCATTGACTCCTGATCGAACGATCCCACGAGTGTTCGACCTCAGCTCATCTATTCACACTTGCTAGGATGTACTAGGGTACGTTGGGAATCATCGACATTAACGGTGATCTCCCTCGCACTTGTTAACGGTCTACCTCATTGGCCAGTAATCAGGTGGTTTCTGCCATGTTCGATGCCAAAACATCTATTCGCATGGTCAGATTCGTACCATGTTGGGATTACTATGAAGACCCTGGGTGGAACCGCCACTTTGATGAATGCTCCACCCAGGTTGCGAAGGGACTCTATTGGACAAATGTCACATACATTGTTACATAGATCCACATTGTATTGGTCGTGGCTATGTCTTATCATCTCGTAGATCCACTGTGTATTTCTCGTGGCTACGATCAGTTCATGTCATTAGAGTATAGATCCACAATGTATTTTTAGTGGCTATACCCATTGATGTCAATACGATTATGGATCCGCAGTGTATTTTATGGTGGCCATATCTTGCAAGTCTTGATCTCCCAAGCATAGGTATGCCTGCCTTGGGTTTTGAAATATGTCATGATATTGGTTGGATGTTTGTGTGCAGCTTCCGTCAGGTTCTCCGAGTCTAAACCCTTGCTTGAACATCTACAAAGTACTTCAGTCATCAGTCCGCATCTTCTAACTTCATACTTTGGGGGGCATTCTGTTACACATCCAAATCAC
>CBVK0103812076.1:0-32361 GCA_900067695.1 Picea abies | reverse complement strand
AAACAGATCATGATAGTCTTCAATTCTTCTTGGAACAAAGACTATCTTCAGAAGAACAACAAAAATGGGTAACCAAGATATTAGGTTATGATTTTGAAATCCTCTATAAAAAGGGGAAGCAAAATGTTGTGGCAGATGCACTCTCAAGAAAGGATGAAGATGTTGAGGCCTTTCTCTATGCTATCTCAATCATCCAACCTGATTGGATAATAGAAGCAAGGGATGAATGAAAGAATGATGAAAAAGTGTGGACTCTCATTCAAAGGTTGCAGCAGGATTCCATTGCATCAGATACATTTACATGGAAAAATGATTCAATATGGTACAAATATCGCTTATATTTATGTAAGAACTCCCAACTCAAACAAAAGGTGTAAGAACTCCCAACTCAAACAAAAGGTACTATTGGAATTGCACACCTCTACAGTAGAAGGACACTCGGGATTTTTGAAAACCTACCATAGAGTCAATAAGGATTTTTTTGGGGATGGCCTTAAAATTAATGTTCAAAGGTTTGTGGCAGAATGTTTGGTTTTCCAACAAAATAAGGTGGAAACAATTAAGACCCCAGGTCTTTTACAACCATTACACTCCCACATTATCGCTTGCGTGCCCAACAACTTAGTCAAGGATATCCTAACTCAGCCTAAACCTGAGGGAAGAAGAGGTAAATGGATCGTGGCCATGATGGAATAGGAACTCGAAATCAAGCCCACAAAGTTGATCAAGGGATAGGGCCTCGCAAAGCTAATGGTGAAATCAAAATGCGATGTTCTGTGGATCAACTTCATTGTTGATCTGTCAAAGAATCCTTAGGAAGAAACAACCATGTAGGTGTCTTAGAAGTTCATTGATTCACCTTGGTATACAGACATCATTCATGTGTTGAGGAATCTACAAGCTCCTACAGTTTTAAGTAAGACAAAGGCCAGATTCTTAAAGCTCAAAGCTACTAAGTTTTGTATCTTGGATAACTCACTATATTGGAAAGATCAGGGAGGGATATTGTTGAGTTTCTTACTAGAAGATGACACGAAACAGGACATTAGAGAATTCCACAAAGGCGACTGTGAAGGACATCACTACTGGAAAACCACCGTACATAAAATTCTAAGAGTGAGTTACTATTGGCCCAGCATCTTCACAGACATGTACAAGGAAGTTTCCAGTTGCCACAAGCTTCATATTTTCAATGGAGGAAGGAAGATGCAACCCCTGTCGTTGAAACAGATCTCGGTCGAAGCGTCATTCATGCAATGGGGCCTAGAATTTATAGGAGAGATTCATTCTCCATCCCTGATGCAGCATAGGTGGATACTTATGAACAATGATTATTTCACGAAATGGATCAAATAAATTCCAACAAAGAAGGCTATTGACATGGTCATCATTCAGTTCCTGGAGGCCAATATCCTGTCTAGGTTTGGGTGCCCTATCAATATCATCACAGATAACATGGTCGCATTCAAGTCCAAGAATATGGAGAAGTTTTGCAAGGATTACAATATAACCCTGGGACATTCTACAACATATTACACACAAGGTAATGGGTTAGTAGAATCATCAAATAAGAGCTTAACCAAGATAATTAAAATGGTCTTGCAGAACAAAAAAAAACCTGCCATAAGAAACTTATTTACGCATTGTGGGAGGAAAGAGTCACTACCAAGAAGTCCATCTTCATGTCACCATTCCAAATTGTGAATGGATCGGATGCGATTTTCCCTACCTCACTGGGATTGCTCGTTAGGAAGTTGTTGCAAGAGCAAGAGGCCAAGCCCAATGATACGCAGAGAAGGATAAATAAATTTATTCACGCGCAGAAGATGAGGGAGCAAGTCTACAACCAATCGTAGCTTCACTGGGACAGGATGAAGAAAAATTTCGACAAACACTCTAAACAAGAGGAATTCCAGGTGGAGGATCTAGTGCTAAAATGGGACACGAGAAACAAAGATAAGGGAAAGCACGAAAAATTTGATCATCTTTGGACGAGCCCTTCCAGAATCTACACGTAATGTGGGAACAACACATATATGTTAGAAGAAATTAATGGGCAGTCCATTGGTTGGGGGCATGTAAATGATAAGTTCCTCAAACACTATCTGGTGCAGTAAAGTCCGTTTAAGTCTCATGTCATTGTAAATAGTCAATTTGTTTTTTGTTTTTTGTTTTTCAAAGAAGGCCTTTCGAGTTAGTGTGTCAGCAGAAAATTGAAGCCCAGAGTGAAGGCCCTAAGTTTATCTTGAGTCTGGTCGAAACTGTGTCAAGAAGGTTTAGGTTGCGTTTTTTTTTTTTTTTTTTTTTTTCTGTTGTTTCAGAGTCTGGAAGTCGAATAAGGCCCAATGGTCAGGCACCTAGTTTGTTGTTCTTTTCCACCTCAATGGGAGGATAGAAATCCTCGTTGGAGCCAGCTGTTAGCGCCATCATTTTTTCAGTTAGAGTCAGTCTTAGTCAAGTCAGAGTCTGTGTGTCAAATCATGTGAGGTCAGGTACAGAACAACAAATGGGTCGAAGTCAACAAGTGGTTGGTTGGCCCTTGGAGTCGTGAAGGGATGTCAGAACCAAAACATGTGTAAGGGGTAAAGGTATTTTCCCAAAGAGTCGGGTCCTATCAGAAGATAAGTTCTTACATGCCTAAGGTCAAGGATAGTTGTTAAATGGAAGTCGCATTGACAAGTGAAGTGACCATCATCAACTCATGATGAAGTCAAAAAGATTTAAAAATCACGAAGCTCTCATCATATATACTTTGCAGCTCTTATCAGTTGTACTTCGCACACTCTGAAGTGTACCCATCGCATGAATGTACTGCAAAAATCTTCAATCTTGATTTGAAGCCTCCAGTCGCCATAGATTCAGTGTCCCCTAGCACGTTTTAATCTCTCGCCCGACCGATTATAAATTCTGAGCGCTCTGCATGCATTATGTTCATCAGTCAAGTTTACACATTGCTTGTAATTCTTCTCACAAGACCAGGTCAATTGAGATTACCACCTTTGGCTCGTGCCAAATCCACTACGTGCAGAATGAATATGCGTTGCACCATGATGACATCCCAGAACATAAGGAAAGGTGCATGAAGTGGCAGGAATACTGGGCCCGAGCCTCAAATCTTGAAGTTGGTCAACAAAGATCCACAGGTCAAAGTGTCTTTTGAGAAAGTTGGGTGCATGACATTTTGCAAAAAAATCCAAGGATTCAACATGAAATTAGCGGAATAGTTTGCACTTAGTTTTGACGAGTCTCGCATGGTAATTGCATGTGTCTCTTTCCAGGTGACAGAGGAAACTCTGTCGGCCACGACAGAAATCCCTTCGTGGGGTGAAAGGTGGTTTAAAGGCATGCCTTTGGACATGCGGTTCTACGAATACTTCATCAAATGATACTATTTAGGAGGGAAAGTCAAAGAGGGCATTCCAAGTAGATATTTGCAGGGGCCCTTTCAGAAAATCCTAGAGGTAATTAGGAAATATTTCACTTGTGAGGGAATATTTGACATAATACATTCACATCACATTAGATTGTTGATGCATTTCACATGAATAAGACCATTCAATCTGCCCTTTTTCTTGCACCAAATCCTCCAAGAAATGGTGGACATTGCCCGAGCTGAAGCAGATCAATCGAAGAGGAAAATATCGCATGTCTTGCTGATTAAATTGTTGGTGGTCAAGGATCTAAGGAGATTGGGAAATAACTAGGATTTGTTTCTACTCGCAACAAGCTCCCCAAGGATCCAAAAGGATATTTTCCTCTACCTGCGGAAAGGGTAACATCACACCACGTGGAGGTTGAACCAGGAAGGGCTGTGGAGGAAGGAAGGACATTGGAAGCCCTGTCCCCCCAACAACCAATACCCTAGAGAAGGGGCAGGCCAAGGAAGAAAAAGGAATCCAAGGAGACTCGAGTCCTGAGCGAGTCACGCACAAAATCTTTCGTTGAATATTTACTCATTTGCATCATTTGGTTAGAGCCTATTGAAGGCACACGTCGAGAAAGGTGGGGTAGAAGTAGAAGGACATACATTGAAGGAGCATATTTTCATGAGACATCGTAGTAGCTGAAGCAAGCGCAATTCATTATCTCTAAGTTATACCAGGAAAACAGAGAGATGAGACAATAGTTAGCTGTAAAGACCCTCGAAGTATCAGCATCACAAGGCCACGAGGGAAACACAACTTGGATCAAGAGACAACTTAGGGAAGCATAAGATACGATCATACAATTGTGTGAAACACATATGGTGTCAGAAGAAAGGAATGTGAAACACTTCAGGGAACATGAACCATCCATGGAGAAATTTTGTGTGGCTCTAGCCAGCGTGTAGAAGAAGCTGAAAGAAAACGTGGTTCTGTAAAGGCAAGTGATGAACCTGAAAAGGCGCAACTGGTCTCTCAGGAGAAATATTCGAGTATCCAAAGTGAAAGCGAGACCATAAGCATGATCGACTGACTCTGTTTTTTGTCTCCTCATACATGGCACGAAATTTGTTTCCCCACGTCATGTTTCCTACCTGGGAGTTAGGAACTCTGACAGATACCCACGCAGAAAACATAGAATGCACAACAATGGAATATAATTTATTGCAAAGGCCAAGTGTACGTTAGAGGTGGGACAATTTGAAGAAAGGTATTGTTCCCCAGTTGGGGTCATCATTTTGTAGGCACCTATAATGTGTCTGTAGTCACCCGCCACATGCATGCACCAACAAACGATCGCGCAGCAGAGATCAAGGTTGTTACAATGGAATATCATTTATTGCAAAGGCCTGGTGTACGTTAGACATGCGACAATTTGAAGAAAGGCATTGTTCCCCAGTTGGGGTCATCATTTTGCAGGCACCTACAATGAGTCTGTAGTCACCCACCACATGCACACACCAACAAATGATCGCACAACAGAGATCAAGGCCATTACAATCTGTGGCAGGAGTCTGACAAGACACTCGATCGTCCAGATGCCCTGTCAAAGGAAAGCATCGACACATCACTCTCTAACGAAGAGATCTTGCTGATGACTGAAACGCCGCGGAAAAGACGAGCGACTATGATGCGACTGAGTACAGTCTGTTTCTATTTTTTGAAAAATGTCATTTGAAGATCCATATAACATAGAGTAGTTGAAACCTAGTTTCTAGGGATAGTAGTTAGAGAGCAGGGTAGCCCAAGGGGCACACCCTTTTCTATATATTCCATATTTTCAATGTAAGCCAATTTTTTTAGAAAAACAGTGTAGACAATGACTATTGATTATAGTTTTTTGATCCAATTGAAACTTAATGCAAAAGTCCTGAAGCTTTGATGAAAATATTCTAACAGTGGCAGTGTGATGTATTGTATTCTTTCTTTGCGTATGTGTTTTCGTGTGCTCTTTATATTCACATATGTAATTTATTTCTAAATCAGAACGTGATTTTGAATCTAGAATTCACCGCGCAATGCTCTAGGTTCGTGCCATTTAGACAAAAAAAAATTATTCTAAGTTAACTATGAATTCATCCCCAACGGTGCTCCGAGTTTCTTCATGTGAGTTTCTCTCGCCACACACAATGATTTTTAACTGAAGATTGTTGCTCATTTATCCTTTATCCTCTCGAGTTTAGTCACTAAGTCATTTGTTTCTATTGTTCTCTTAAATCGAATCCATAGCCCAAGGTCTTGTTTTCTTTCTCCAATAGAACCATAAAATATTGTTTAAAGGTGTTAAATCTAGCCCAAAGTTTAAAGTTATATCCTGTACAGAGACAAATTCTCTAGAGAGATCCCTCTCTAGGTCTGAAAGGCTAGTTTCGGGCCTCAAAGTTGGTTTGTAGGTTGCCTTTGTCATTTGTTTTCTCAACCAAACGAAGTTTACAAAGTGCTAACATAACGACCAACTACCCCAATGAATGGAAGAATGGAGGGCACGGCTGAGAAGACTGAAAATTGTCATCCTGAAGTACCACATATTCTAGTCTTCTTATAGGTCCAGATTGATCTAAGTTCCTTCAATTAGAATGAATAGGATAGGTCCATAAACTTCCTGGGGGGGAAGGCATGCAAGGGAATACAAAAAAAAAATGGAGTTGCATCGGGGGGAGAAAAACACCTGAGAAGAAGAAGAGAGACCCGAATGGGTATGAGGACCATTCAGAAAGAAGAAGAGTGTGTGAGGACCTCTAGTTTAGAAGAAGAACTAAAAAATTAAGTTGTTATGGTTACAGGAGAGACTAGAAAGTGTTTTCTGGTCAAGCTGATAAACAGAGCTGCGTGATTGAGTGAGTGATCACAACAGGCTCCCTTGCTTGGTGGACACAAAAATGGACTACTAGCTTCCTGTGGGAAAAGGGGAGTGACCTCCAGGATTTTGTAGAATACCCAAGGAAAAGAGAGAACTCCGTGATGGTATCATGGCTTGGCATGGGAGTGTCCAGATTACTAAGAGTGAATGCATCTGAGCCTACGGTTGGGTGGAAAGGCGAACACCCACAATTAGTTTTGTATCTCTAACTTACAATATAGATAAGTATTTCACATATTTTATGTAATTGAATTGAAATGTGCGATTGGACATTTGTGATTGTGTTAGAGATGTGCATTGCATGGTTAAGGATAATAAAAAAAAAATCATTTGTAAATTCCTGCATTCAGGTGATTGTAGGATGAAAGGTTTGGTGCATGCCTTGCACAACTGCATATAATTATGTTGTTGAATGGTAAAAATAGTAATTTTGATGGCCTTATGGCTCGATAAGTGTGAAGTAGAATTTGAATATCACATTCTATTAATGAATTTCTGTTTAATCATGTTTAGCGAAGGAGGATTGTTAGTAATGGCCTTTAAATGAACTTAGGGAAAATAGCGAGTGACCCTTGTCTAATTATGTATATGTGTTAATCATACAAAATACTGTCCAATGATAAAGAATGTGAATATAGAGTCGAGACGAACTCTACAGGACTATTCTGAACTCATCCATCCCTCGAAATCCCTTTTCCTATTATAGAATTTGAGTCTTGTAAATGAAAGGCGCTTCCTTCAAACCATTCTTCCAAATAAACACAAGTTTGATTCCACAGACTTAACCAAATATTGGGTAACATTTAAGAAGGTAGACCTCTGAGCCTTGTCAAAGTCCCATATGACCGATGTTCTAGGACCCTTCGCTATGCTCAAACAAGAACTAATATTTTCAAGCTTCGGAACTTCAAAGGTCCGGAACTGTGGGATGTTAGAAATTCACAACATTCTAATCTTGCCGAAGGAAACCAGATGACAGGGTTACCAGAGTGTTTAACTAAAAACTAGAGGCTTGTTATCAGTTATCATAAGATCTACCCTATCATTAAACCCTGACAAAATTTTTAGTCTTGAAGTAATGCGAGTCGTCGATCCAAGAAACATCAAGATCTTCCCTGACCGTTGGATATATGCTACAGTCAAATTGAGGTTGACATACTCTAGGAGTAAAAAGGTGTTAAATGGATGGAATCCTCAAATGCCAAAGTCATGAAGTAATGTGGGTCGTATATCTAAGGATCCTTCGAGACCCTTCTTGATTGTTAGATTGAGTATAGTGGAAATATAGAGTAAGTGGTACCATCAACCGAAAAAAAACAATCATCCCTGCTTTATGACGTCTCCGGTAGGTAACCCTTCGGGTAACTATTGGTTTAAGGACTATAAGGGACGTGAAGACATGAAATCCCTGAGTGGATAGGCTCATATATGCCATGGTGATGTGGCATGCCTAGATAGTTCCACATGGCATCGTGGGATTGTTTGCGAATTTAGTGTAGGACCCTTTCCAAGTCTAAACCTTGTGTTAAGTGCAGACAAATATCAACAATCAGATCTAGGGGTGGATCGATCCCCACCATAGAAGTTGGAGTGAAAGGAGACTTCAGGACTTTAGGTCTCTAAATATGTTTTATACCTATAGAAGAATGACAAAGGGGCGAAGGCCCAATATTCGCAAAGACTGGGAAATATCCCCTACAACCTCCCCTCCAGTGGCCATGTCAATGATATAGGATGATGAATGAGGTCATTTCAATGCCATGTAGGATGGTACTAAAGAGATGAATCCACCTGTATGCCACATGGTGAGGGGATGGCCATTAGCCAAAAACATCCAGAAAACTTAGGAATTCCATAACTCTCGAATCAGAACTCGATTTTGGACAAGTTCATAGTCGTTGGAAATATCCTGGTGAGAAGAAGGTGATCACATCCCCATTCGAGGAATTCAGGGAGTTGTAGGAAAGAAGAAAATTTACACCCCAATCCATTAAAAAGGCTACTTAGGGGGTCGGGTGCATGACAAAGTAGTATCAGAGTAGGAAAGAACACTTGGCCTGCATGGGCTCATGAAAGAGTTGATTAAAAAAAATTTACTAGAAATTCTTTAAGGGGGATGGAATCCTACCCTACCTTATTTATTAGAGTGTGATTGAAACACCAGGCCTAGATGGGCCAACAAATAGTCACAAGACTAGTTTACCAAGGCTAAAGTGAGCCTTTTGAAAGTGTTTACTTTCACATGGAGATTATCTGCATAAGTTCCTTGAGGAGAAGGATTGAAAATTAAAATTTTGTTGCGATTTTACTCAACGAAAATTGAATCATGATGGATCGCAGCAGAAGAATCATATCATTACCTTGGGGAAATAATAACTACTATTGCATGAATGGGATTATGTTGATAGGAACTAATAGAAAGACTTGGATGCGAATGGACTGAATAGGTTGTGAGCTTGCCTACAAGTGTGGGCAGTTTGGGCCTCTAACAACTATGATGGATATTTATTTGAGGGCTAAGACCCTTACAAAAAAATTCCTCGTGGTCAAAGGAATTGAACATGAAGTGATAGGATCCTTGGCAATAATAAATTGTTACTTTAATAAAAGAGATTAAACCATGTATGTATAACCCCTCATGACTAGGGGACTGATGGGAAATTGTAAGATCAATTTACCAGACCTATAATGAATGAAAATTGTTGTTGGAATAACCCAATTAAGAAAGTAAAAAGGAGCCCTATAGACCGAGAACAACTTTCAATAAAGTAGCAGTGAAGTGACATGAGAAAGTTCAAAAGATCATGATTGTGCTAAGGGGGTGTGTATCCCTATTAACTTAAGGGTGTTTCTATGCAAGATGTAAGAAATTTGAATGTATCTACATTGCAAACATAAGTAAAATTCTTGGTGCAGGAGGATATACTAAAATTCATATGGAAAATACTGATCATGCGTATCACATGTATATGTATACTTATTATGGTATGCCATTGGATGTAAAATAGGGTGATTTCATAGATCATATGGTTAGTGATGATATGACTATAGAAACATAAGTAAAATGTTGATGATGTTGATTACATATTAACTTATGAGGATAATGTAAAATGGTTAATGAAATGTTGATCTTGAATGTGGTAAATGAAGGGTCGGGGCATTTCTAGATGACCAATGGGTCATATTGACATCTAGAGGTGGATGGTAACCATATAGATATGGCTTGGTATGCTCAAGTTGTAGTGAGAGGAATATGGGAAGGGATTCCCTTGATAAAAAGGAATGTTGACCAAGAGAGGTTTGAGGTATGAACAGAAGCTTGATAAGTTGTTTTGTTCCTTGGGAACTATTGGAATTTCCTAAATGGTATTTCTGGGTTGTTAAATAATTGTATAATAGTTTTGGAAAGAATTTATTCTTGCTGGTTATTGTCATATGGAAAGGGGGACATAGTATGATTATGTCTGTTAAAATTTCCATGTGGATATCATGTGAATCACTATAAGATCTCAATAGAGAAGAAAGCTCAGTGTTGAGTATCTCTATGAGAATTTTCATAAGGATGGCAGTAAGATCCTTGGGAAAAGGATCTGGAAGTCTGATATGTCCATGTGTATGAATGACATGGAAAAGTTGCACGCAATGAGATTGCATGATGGATGTTTAGATATGTTTGTATATGCTTGAGTGCATGGATTTAATGCATTGTAAGGTTGCTTGATATGAATACTGATATTGAGACCAAATATATATGAATGAATGATATAAAATGTGCAAGTAATGCACATGTATGATGTATGGGTATATGTATACTAAAGGAACGATGTGACTTCCTGAATGAGTGAAATGTAAGGTAAGAATTGCACTTTCCAAGATTGAATGAATATCATGGATGCATGGTTGAATTTATTCTAAAGAGTCATGAAAGTTTTGTTTTGAATGATATATTGAGGGGAATTTGTTCTATTTCCTCGGGAAAGGCTAGTATAAATTAATGAAAGAGTAAATGAGTAGGAATGCTTTGTTCTCATGATAAAAGGAAACCTGATTAGGCTTTTAAAATCTCGATGCAAATGGTCATGAACAATCATGAACTAACTAAAATTCAATAGATACAGAAAGGGAAACTATAAGTGTGCCCATAGTAGACACACAATATGTTGAAGCATGTAGTAAGAGCACTGTCCATGAAATCACAATGGGATAATGTGCATATGTAATTCATAATGCATCATAAGAATGCAAGTTTATATTCCATGTGGAATATTGGTAAACAACTAAAATGGTAAAGTTTAATTTGACTCAAGGTCGAGGCCATCATAAATAGTTATGGATATGCAATAAGGAAGTTGGATACTAAAGGAGTTCCCTGTGGAGGAACTATGTAAAGACACTGTCAGGAGAACATAGTCCCAACCTTAATGACTATTGAGAGTTGGGAAGTGGGATGCAATCCTATATATATAAGAATCTTGGATTACATTCTAAAACAAAATGCATGAATGGAAGATTAACAAATGAACATTGGAAATTATGATAACTAAATGGTAATGTGCAGAATGCACAGGTTCATAATTCATTGTGAACAAAAATCTTGTTGTTGTAGCATGTTGATTTATCCAAGAGGGTTAAGGTGAACCTAACCAAGATTTTTTGAGGAAAATATCAGGAAGATCCCAGCAGGGAGTAAATTACAGAAGCAAAGAAGTCAAAAAGGAGGAATGTTTTTCTCACCCTAAAACTATGAATTGTTTTCAAAGTTGCAAGCCTTAAAATATAAGCTATGGAAACAAATACAACTTGTAAAAGGAGAAAAAAAAATGAAAAAAACATGTATAGGCTTGGTTAAGCCATGTTGAGTAAAGGCAAAGAGGCCTTAGGAAATCATTTAGTTGTACTGGAAGTCCAGGGCTGTGTAGAAGGGGTTGGAAAAAGGGAAGAGTCTCTTGATTCCTTTCTTGTTGTCTATTGCGATTCTATAGAATGAGAAATCAATATGTCGATACATGTAAATATTTTTAGCATGAGGATGTTGATAGTTGTATAAGTATAGATGCAACTAGAAATTGGATTGTGATTGTACACATGAAAACATTAAGGGTAATGTGGTAGAGTGCATAGAGATATGTTGGGGCATATCTAAAAATGTTTTATTGATTTATATACATGCATTTTAATCAACATAACCACTAGAATTTTGAATGTGATAATGCATGTTTGTGTAGGAAATGATTGGAACTATTGGGAAAGATAGTTTCCAATGATGGACAACCTCAAGCAGAGGATGACTATGAGAAGGTTGTTGTTAAAATATTGTTGAAGGGGATTCGGGAGCCCATGAAAAAACACTGATGAGGTAATGCCAAAGAGGGTGTTGGAAACCAGAACAAGTATAAAATATATCATGCTCATATGACATGGGAATGGAAAGGGATTGGGTAAGAATCCCTTCTGAAAATATTTCATTATATTAATGAAATGAAAATAATTTTGAGTGGTTGTTGTATTCCATCTCTACCCAAGCAGGGTAAGATTCAAGAAAGAAGAACCTGAATAATAAAGAGAGGAAATCTATGTTAGTCAAGGATGATTTAGAATCCTTGCAATAAAAAAAAAAGCATGAATAAGTAGTATCCTGGATACATTGACCAATCAAGAGTGATTGGGAACAAAAGTGCTCATAGGTAGAACTTTGAAATTGAATGCATTAAGTAAATGTGTGCTTGCATAAGAGGGAAGGAAATGGATTTCCCATTAAGGAAGGAGGACCTTCCAATACTTTGTTTGGATTGTAGAGGTGTTAAAGAAAAGAGAATTTGGGTGGCCATGAATGTTGGCACCCTGGTTACCAATAAATGAAGAGTTGTTGAATGCATTCATGTGAAACTTTTAGTTTCAGGTATGATGATGTGAGATCATGATCAATTGAAGTAGGAAAAACATAGTCCTGCTATAAAAATAAATATGTATAAAGGAACCATGTGGTAAAAGGTTGGTTGAGTTCCAACCCACAAAACAAAATTGTCTAATGTAAAAAGTAACAATATGAAAATGAATGCAAGGGTGTATTATGTGCGAATGTGACCATGGACAATGGCACATTGATTAAATTCATTTGATGTTTGATCGCATGTTAAAAGGGATTGGTATGCTAAAGTAAGTCATGTGTAAGGAATGGTGTTTCCTTTTTGAGTAAATGAATTTGATTGTTAGTATGCACATTTTTGAAATTGTTTGTGAACCACTGCAAGTGTGCAATGAAGATATAATGTGCATGAGAACTAACAATTTTTTGGTTTATTGAAGTTGAAAATTCCAAGAAAAAGGGTCTTGGATATGGAAATGTTGTAAGCCCATAAGGAAGACCAATTTCTTGTTGATTAAAACCTCTATGGGAAGGGAAATCTCATACTTTTGAATCTAGTTCCTATGTGGAACAGATCTGAAAATAAAATTTGGAATTTGGAAATCTGGGTGACAAATTTGCAAGAAAATTTTGAATTGGAATTGATGATAATGTCTCACAAAATGTTTGTATGCATGTGATATAGGTGAGACAAAAATGATTTGTCTAGGGAGGAAATATGAAGGTTGTCAAAGTTGTAATGCATTAAAAAGGATATTGTTGTGACATGAGAACCTTATGGTAAACCATGATTGCCCTAGAATATGTTATGTTGTGGTAACACAAGCCAGAGGGGTGTCTCGACAGAGCGAGTCAGAGGGACTCCTCGACTATAAGACTTGATGAATTCTCTTGAAATCTTCTTGTGCAAGAAATCCTTGGCAAGGAAATATGGATTTCCCAAGGGATTGTATAGCATAGAAGGGTATGCCTAAGCCTGGGCCTAGAGGGTGAGTGACTGCAAGGAAGAGGAGACTTTGATAATTCTTGTAAAATATTGTTTGGAATCATGCAAACAATGGGTATGTCAAGGAAAAAAATGATCCAAGTTAACAAGGCAACCATATGGATGCAAATACATGAAATGTATAGATAAGTATTGTGTTGCATTATGAAAATATGCTCTTAAATTATGAACAATAATAAAAATTTTATACACAAAATTGTGAATTGACATGCTTGCAGTTCGAAATTTTGTAGGCATACGATAAATGTTGAGGATATGGAAAAGGACCAAACTATGAGGGAAAATAAGAATTTAATGTTGAAGCAACTGAATGACAAAGGCATGATAGGTGTTACTCAGAAATAACATTGAGGACAAAGTTCCTTTGAAGCGGGAGGGGATTGTAACACCCCTATTTCCCCCAACTTGTAATTAATCATTTCTTATGATTACCATGCCATGAAATTAGAACAATGTAAATGTATTATTCTTTATATTTCCAACAATTGACTGTGGGGTGTAGCCTTGGAGTACTATCCATCATACCATTGGATGAAAGAGTGAGGAAACCTATAGAGAGGGTTCACCATGCCAAGAAGATCCAATCCTCCTTGCTGAAATATTTGATCTAGAATAATAAGCCTCATCCTGATCCCAAGGAAAAATAATTTAATGAGAAAAGGACTAATGGTTGAGTGACCAACTACCCCAATGAATGGAAGCATGGATGGCTTGGATGAGAAGACAAAAAAATGACAGCCTAAAGTACCACAAAGTGCAATCTTCCTAGAGGTCGAGATTAACCCAAGTTCCTTTTGGAAGAAGGAATAGGAAAGGTATAGAAACTTCCTGGGGTGGGGAAGGCATGCAATAGAATACAATAAAAATGGATTTGTGATAAAAACAACCAAGAATAAGAAGAGACACATGAATAGGTCTTAGGACCATTTAGAAAGAAGAGTGTGTGAGGGTCTCTAGTTCAGAAGAAGAATTAAAAAATTAAGTTGTTATGGTTACATGAGAGACTGGACAGTGTTTTCTAATGAAGGTGATAAAAGGAGTGGCATTATTGAGTGAGAGATCATGGCAGGATCCCTTGCTTGGTGGACAAAAAACTGGACTGCTAGCTTCCTATAGGAAAAGGGGAGTGACCTTCATGATTTTGCAGAAGACCCGAGGAAAAGTGAGAACTCCCTGTGGTGTCATGGCTTGGCACGAGGGTGGTCAGAGTGCTAAGAGTGAATGCATCTGAGCCTATGATTAGGTGGAAAGGAGAACACCCATAGTCATTTCGGTATCTCTAACTTACAATACAGATAAGTATTTCACATATTTTGTGTAATTGAATTGAAATGTTTGATTGGATGTCTGTGATTGAATTGAAATGTGTGATTGGACATTTGTGATTATGTTAGAGATGTGCATTGCATGGTTAATGATAATAATGCTTGTTTTCATTTTTAAAATCCTGCATTTAGGTTATTGTAGGATGACAAGTTTGGTGCATTCGTTGCACAATTGCAGATAATTATCTTGTTGAATGGTAAAAGTAGTAACTTTGATGACCTTGTGGCCTAGTAAGTGTGAAGTAGAATTCGAATATCACATTTTTTTAATAAATTTATTTTTAATCCTATTTAGCGAAGGAGGATTGTTAGTAATGGAATTTAAATGAACTTGGGGAAAAAAACGAGTGACCCCTGTCTAAATCTATATATGTGCTAATCCCCCAAAAGATTGTCCAAGGATAAAATCCATGAATACAGAGTTAGGGCGAATTCTACAAGATTGTTTTGAACTCATCCATCCCTCAAAATACGTTTTCCAGTTATAGAATTTGACTCCTATAAATGGAAGGCACTTCCTTCAAACCATTCTTCCAAGTAACTGCAGGTTCAAGTCCATGGACCTAACCAAATATTGGGTAATATTTAAGAGGGTATCCCTTTAGGTATTTAGGAGCATCACACAACATGGAAGCCACAAAATAATTCTACTCTTCATTGGACACATGCAAAGGTCCTCCTATTCTGATGGGGGACAACTCTTAGGTCGAAGTCACTGAAAAAGAAAGAATTGAAGTCACAAACGGGAGCTTCAAGAATGTGCTACAGGTTCCCAAACTCTCTGTCAATCTCCTCTTTGTATATTAGATGAAAAAATATAGCATCGGAAAGAGATTCATATTCACACCTATGTTGTGGATATCTATGACATGCAAACTAATTCCAAAGTTTCTACCGGTGAGGTAAATCATCAATCCAAACTCTACACATTTTTTGAATTTATTGAACTAGATTTTGGATTACTGCTTACCCACGTTGATGAAAGTAGTATGATATGGCACAAAAGGTTTGGGAATTTTAAATTTTAGATATATGAAACAACTTATAAAGAACGAAATGGTTTACGTTCTACCTGACATCCATTGAATCTCCAAAGGAATTTGTGAGGGAACCATTACTAACAAAGGAAAGACTCAGAAGGCCTCCTTTCCTTTAGATTTGATCCATAGTGATATAATGGGCCCTTTTCCACATCCATCAATCAGTAAAGCAAGGTACGTTCTCATTTTTTTTTATGATTTCTCACATTTCTTTATGAGGTCTTTCAACACCACAAAGATTTCAAAGCCCTTGTTGAAACATAGTTAGGAAAGAAGATCAAATCACTCTAAACAGATAATGGGGGAGAGTATGTCAACCATGAGATACAAAATCTTTGTCTTGAGGATGATATTCATTTGCAACACATGGTTACCTATAATCCACAACAAAATGAAGTTGTTGAGTGAAAAAATAGATCTCTAAAAGAGATGGCATCCTTCATGCTACATGCAAAGTAACTTCCATAGATATTATGGGATGGAGCACTTAATTTTTCAACCTACATCCAAAATAGATATCCCCATAGACATTTCAAGGATAAGACCCCCTACAAGGCTTGGAGTGGCCTCAAACTGAAAGTGACCCACTTTCGTATATTTGGTTCTTGTGCATGGGCCAAGATTCCCTCTAAGAAGAGGAAGGCACTTGATCCATAGAGAATAGAGTGTATATTTGTTGGATACCCCAAAAGTGTGAAGGGATGTAGACTCATTGATATTTCCTTGTATCGACTCATCATTGAGCGTAGTTTCCAATTCAAGGAAAGTATCTCGCATGTACCTCATCATCCGCATGCATACAATTTTGTTTTTCCACTTGTCAGAGATGATGAGCATGCATATGTCGAATATTTTTCAGATGAGCGTTCTGATTCAGAGGATTCAGATGATCCAGATGTAAAGTTAGTATAGTCAGATGCAGATTCAGTGCATGTAGATGCAGATGTATATCCAGAGCAGAGGCTCAAGTGGGCCAAGATTACTCTTTAGGATGCAGGAGATATTGTTGAGGATCTAGTTGATAATAGGAGGAATCGACCTTATTATGCAGATCCTCATCTTTCAACCACTGACACTAAAACGATTCCATCAAGGCATCGTTTCTTGGTTCAGTCTTCAAATCCACAGTCCTATTGCGAGGCTACTAGAAATCCCTTTTTGGAATCCTCCATGTAGGTGGAGTACAACTCTATCCTAGAGAAACAAACTTGGGATCTAGTCCCCCTTCCTTCAGGAAGGAAACGTTTCATGTGAATATGGGTCTACAAGACCAAGAGTGCAGTGGATGGATAGGTTAGCAGATACAAAGCCAGGCTAGTTTCCTAAAGATTTCAACATGTGCACGACATTGAATATGATGAGACCTTCGCTCCAATAGTGAAGATGGATTCTATACATTTGGAACTTTCCATTGCAAAAACCAAGGGATGGTAAGTCCATCATATGAATGTGAAGGATGCATTTCTTCACGATGATTTATCTAAGGATAGCTATATGGAGTATCCCCAGGGATTTTTGCAGGATTCATCTTTGGTCTGTTGACTGAAGAAGTATCTTTATGGACTCAAGAAGGCCCCGAGGGCATGGTATGCCAAGATGGAATCCTACCTATTGTCATAGAAATTTGTACATTGTAAGTCATACCCGAATGTTTACATGCTCGGGACCACTAATTCACTTCTACTCCTAGTTATGTATGTTGATGATTTGTTGATCAGTGGTTGCTCGAATTCAATGATTGTTGTAGTCAATAGGATTTTTCATGATAGGTTCTTGATGAAGGACATGGGCCATTACATTTCTTCCTTGGAATCGATATCAGTCAGGATGCATCAAGCATCAAATTGTCTCATGCCAAGTATGCACAAGATCTCCTTGAGAGATTTCACATGACAGACTACGAGTCTTCCTTGACTCCTTTCCTATCAAGAGTTAGACTTGAGGATGGAAGGGGCACTCCATTGGTTGAAACAATGTACAAATAGGTAGTGGGGAGCTTGTTGTATCTCACACTCTAGAACAAACCTCTCCCATATAGTTGGAGTAGTCTCCAGGTTCATGCAAGAGCCACATGAGATACATTGGAAGGCTGCAAAGCGCATCCTTCGATAGATACAAGGCACCATCACCTTTGGGATTCACTATGCATCATAATCTAAATTGGACCTCATCGGGTTCATTGATTCTGACTAGGTTGGTGATAGAATTGATTGTAAGTCCACATCTGGTTACTCACTCAGTATTAGTTTCGGGCATATCTATTGATTGAGCAAGAAGAAGGCTTCTATTTCTATATCTTCAGTTGAGGCAGAGTACAGAGGGGTAGTTAACATATTCATTCAAGCTACTTAGCTACAACATTTTCTCACTAAGTTGTGCATTCAATTTCATCGGACAATCGTCATCTGGTGTTACAACCAGAACACTCTAAAATTCTGTAGAGATCTAGTTCAGAGACAGTAGATGAAGCACATCGAGATCCACATGCACTACATCTGGGACTTATTACATGATGGGATCTTTGACCTACAGTTTTCTCCTTCAGAAGAACATACTGCATACATCTTCACCAATACCTTCATTGAGCATAAGTTCCATTCTTTGTGCAGTCGTCTTGGAGTGAATGACACAATTTCCTAGCAACTATCAGTTCCTTGTTTTACATACATTGTACTTTGAGGGGGAGAGGGGGTTTCCATGAGTTTTTCCCTCTTTCCTCATTTATTTTAGTATATATTTTATATTTGGGTACCTAAAATTTCCTCGTTGTCGACACCCATTCTTTATTTTCACCATAGTGATGTTTAAGGGAGTCGGAGATACTTCACACACACCTAGGAATTTTTTTCCTAAGGTTTTCCCTATGTTTACTAGTCATTATTCAGTCTCCTATAGTCTAGGGAGAATATTCTTCTAGGATATTATTCTCTTCAGTTCACACTTCATTTTGATCAGTTGAGTGGAGTCTAGATGCCACATTGGGATTATCACCATGCATCATTGAGATCATCACCATCTAATGCACATTGTCCTTGGTATTATCACCAAACTAGCACATTACTCATGATTCCCTGATCTCCTCCTCATTTCACTTTGTTTCGGTCAGTTAACTGAAGACTGAGAGACTAGTTAAGTCAGACTAGGTGGAAGTTAACTCCCGTAACCGCCTCAGAGACTAGACTAGGTGGTAGTTTACTCTCGTAACTATTGGTGTGTGTCCAAATCACTCTAGACCACCAATATGGCACATTGGATTCTCCTCCATTGCACATTAGTTGAGTTATATAGAGTATATCATGTTTAAATTATCATTCATTCATTTCGTTAATGAGAATTCTTCCATTCCTTCTCTCATGTTTCTATTTTCTCATATTTTCTCTGCAAACTGTGTATGTCGTTTGCTAGATAGATTTTTTTGTGCAGGTTCAACACATTTACAGTGTGTTTCTACATAAATACATGCATGAATTCTTCATTTTTATCTGAAGGGTAAGAACTCTTATGCTGGTGTTAATTATGGAAATTCCTAGTTATGGTAAAGAACTAATAAGAAGAATGCTTGGCTACATGCCTATGTTTTCTTGGGAGCACAATAGTATATATACTATATTTGGTTGCCTGTGAAAGGGAACCAAAGTTAGAGACCCATGAGTATGAGACTATTTGAACCCGTGAATGTTCCTCAAGATGAGATTAATTCCATGCGGGTCATTCTTCATACCAAATGCATGCAAGAATGGTCTACAATGTCCTAGTTTGACTCATATTATCGCTCCGTAATTTCCCAAGGCTGTGAAGGAAACCTAAAGGTAACCACAAAACCACTTTGGAAGTTGGGATCTAGCCCTCCTAGCTTTGGAGAGGGATCTCTCTATATGAATTAGATATGTTCTTATGAATAATATTAGGCTAGCTATTATGGTTCCAGTTTTGGATTTTAGAATTTAATTGGGTTGAAACAAGGGAGATAAGCCATTGGAAAATGGAGTCAATGGCTTAGGTCAATCAAGGTAGGTTCTACAGGGAACATTATAGGGTAAGATAAGCACCTTTGTTGGATTCTTAAGGTTGATAAGTGATTTTAAAATAAAGGTGAGGGGATCATATTATACCATAGCAATTAAGAATTCTGGAACTAACCCTCAAGCAGAAAACATTGAAATTATTCAAAGACAGAATCAGAGTGTACATAAAAAAAAATTATGTTCTTCAATTTTCTATTGAATAATTCAGAATCTATGGATAACATATGAATGAAAGTGAAAACATAGATACAAAGACATATGAACTTCACCAACATAAGTGACACGAGAATCCTGTAATTATTGAAATTATATTACTGAAGTTTGATCAAAAGAGGCTTTCTGAGCTGCTTTACATCGATGAGTCTTTCTTTCCCACCGGTTCCCCCCTCATACTTCGAATTAAGAATTACTTATATAAGATATTAAAAAATATCTTGATTCCAAAGATAAAGATAGAATCCTAAAATATCTAAAAACTGTGTTACACAAATAGAACATGAATGTAGGAAATTTAAAACTGCTGAATAAATAGGAAAATTAGAAGGCCTGTTTTTTAATAAAATATATTTTACAAACTTAAAAATCTGGTATCATCCATCAAAATCAAATCATATTTTAATGAACAACAATAAGAATAAATGACAAAAGTATCTAATTGAGATTGTTGAAATTAGGATGGTTTTCTTGGAAAAGTGAATGAAATATGCTCTACTATTGGAATATCTTCATTTGCCACTTCTTGCCCTTTAACTAATGATACTGCTCTTAGAAATCCTGTAATTGTTGATTCTTTGATGTTAGGTGTCCAAACTTGTTGGAATTGCTCGAATAAGTTCAACTATTTCCTAATATTTGGCCTTGAAAAGTGATGCAAAATGTTAACTAATTGTCATTCCATCTTTGATTATAGATATTTCTCCATGGAATCTGAAAGTAATCTTTAACTGTCTTCCTGGAAATATCAGGTTAGATTTGACTCGCATTCGATTGATCATCTACTTCATAGATGCAATTATATTCGAATTGGCAGAGATTTGTCAAGAACTATAAACATTTATCCACAGGTGACATATGTTACAAAACTGGAGGAGGTTTGTTTATATGCACTCGTTCTGAAGAAAAACCACTCTTGGTTTTTTGAAAATTGTCTCCAACTCTCTAGAATCTGATTTTAACAAAAACTTTTCTAAGACATGAAAAATGAACCCTGAAATAGGGCCCAAAGATTCCTTTGAATCTCCCAACCTATGATGCCTGTGAGAAAATTGAAATAGGTTAATGTTCTTTGGTCCATACTTCAAAATAAGCTCTCTTTTATTTTAACAAAAATGTCCTTGTTTTCCCAGAAACTACCCGGGAAATTAATTGGTTAATTGGTTAACAGTTAGAATTCGATATGTTGTAACAATTGTTGATGCTACTCAAATGCCACTTTAACAACCTTGTTGCCACCTATATTCATCAGTTGTCCTTTGAAACCAGGACTAGATTTTGGGAGGGGGTTTGAACGGTAAGCCAAATTTATCCTGGGGGTACTAAAGTTAACCTCTTCGATGATGCTCTACAAATCTATAACAAGCTCTAAAATCCTCACACTTTCATTTCTTCTCAATCTGGATTTAGTTTTGGTCCTGGCATTGACATCTGCATAATCCTGTTGTGGCTTGGCGCGTTTTTATTTGTAGATTGATTCTTATCACACATATAATATGGGAAAGTATCCAAATTGTGTTTATATACACTAATGTATATGCAATACATTGATAACTTGAGCAGAATGTGCTCCTTCTATGTGAATTCCTTGGTGGTTTCCTCTTCGCTTGGCTTTGGCTTAGCACTTGTATTAGTTTTCTACCTCGAACTTGGTGTTGGATTGTGGATTGTGGAAAGGGCTTGGCACAAGAAGCCCTTTCCCACAAAAGTGGCCTCACCATCTAAGATCTATACAAGATAGATGTTGATACCTCTACATTCTATTTGGAGCAGCTTCTTGGGATGAAAACTATGATTTATTCTCTAAACTCAATAGAAGCATCATCATAATCTATGCCTGTGTTTGCTGTAAAACTAGATTTATCATATCTGACATATTGAACATCCAATAAGATTTTGTCTTCATTTGTTCTCTCACAAAAAGGAACATTTAACTCAAGAGAATATTTTTCATTTTCATTACAGGACATGATCAAATTGTTGTCCAAAGATTCATTTATGTCCTTCTCTTCATAAATGAACTGGAAACTTTGTATACCAAACTAAGCATGTTAGAGCATAAATTTGGCCAAAATTTATCATGTGCTAACAACTCCTTCGAAACATATCAGTGTTGTTTGCACATAGATATGAAATGTGTGAAATGGAAAGTTTGTATGATATAAATTCAATGGTTTACGAGTAAGTGTGTAGATGAAGTCGAGGGACTTGATTTTACTAGTTTCCCTCAAAATCCTCGCACACAGTATCTAAGGAGGAAGACCCAATTTCCTATTTGTTGATGGATTATAGAGCTAGTAGGGGGTTGGTACAAAACTCTTATTCAAGATACAAAAGATATGATAGATATGGATGGGGCCGATTGTCTGAAGGATTGACTAGTAATCCTTGTGTTGGAACAATGAGGATGAAATCCAACTATGGAATCTTGGACAATGTGGAATTCTTGTAATAAATACCACGGGAGCTAGACCGTTCAAGTATTAGATGAGATAAGGTTGATAATGACCAAGGTTCACCTATGTAACCCTATGTGTCAACCCTGAGGGGTCTTAACTATGGATTTGATACTGGGAGTAAATCATGACCCTCATGGAGAGTCAAATGTTGAAAGAGCCATGGCGCAACCTTGAGCTAATAGGAATATCTTGAACATGCGAGCTTGAGTGCATGATATCCATTGATATGTCGAGGATTTGGACCGAAAATATCTATACAATAGATCTTATCATGTACCTAGTTCATTAGATATGTCGGAATGCGGGTTTTGGAAGGATACATAAAGTTAGCATGGTTAGTGTTTCTGATAGAGGGAATAACTCGAATGCACAAGCCCAAGTGGGTGAGGACCATCAACCTACCTCAAATGCGATCCCAAAAATATATGAACCATCGATCTCACTATGGATCCAATCCATTGAAAACCTATCGTAGTTTTGTTGTGCACATTAATTGTTGCGTAGTTTGGGGATTGGATCAGGGAATATGTTAGTCATTGGATCCGTCAGAAAATTGTAATCATAGGGAAACGTTCAAAAGGTCAATTGGAGTAATGCATTTTGAACAAGTGCTTCCAACCGAACAGAGGTAGGACATTTTCTTAGATCGAAGAGATCTAGGTCATATGATTTACTAAATCGTGAGCATTTTATATGTCAGATTCAAAAGGATCCATTAAATATCAATTGCTTTGGGAATATAAAAGGATTTGGACCATAGATTGCAATATATCTTGTTTGTTGGACCTGTTAGAATTTGGGAGTGTCTATTAAGTGTCATGTGGTATGGGGATATCATAAGTATCTTTTTTGTTGTGTTGTTCCTGAGATTAATCTTAAGGCTCAAAGAGTAATGTCAGGCCTCATGAGTTTTAAATAAAATGTTTTAAATGCGTTCTTTTCCTACCTATAGTTATATAAGAAATGATCCTTAAATGAAATTAATAATACGGAAATATAGAGGTTGTATTCCATTGTCTGAGTCACAATTATAATATAAAATGGTGTGAAGGAAAGTTAAAAAAAATTTAAACAAATATAGGCATCAATTGCAGATGAGTCTCACCTTGTTTGTAGCGGAAGACAAGTAGAGAGCGCACCCTTGAACAAGATATGAAATACAGTAACTCACACAGCTTGCAAGTCTTGTTTTACCCACAGTAAATACAGAGGAAAAAATACTTACGTAATGAATTATTGATATAATGTGATCACAGTAGTTGTAATACTAAATTGTAATCAATCACTTTTCAAGGAATTACATAAATAAATTCAGAGAAATGAAAATACAAAGGAAACACATAACTCAAACTGAATGAAAATTATAATCTCTATCTGCACTTGTATTAATATTCAAAAAGAGAGTTTCTCTATTGCATTCGGAAAGAAGCATCTTTGAATAGATCTTGAATCTATGTACTTATACAAAATCTGTCACAACTCAAAAATTGTTGGACTTATTACAATATTTAATTAAAATAGAATATATCTGAATAAAACAATAGTATGCAATTTTTTATGATTCTCGTTGGCATTCTCCTTTGTCTCTTCGCCTATTGGTGGGAGGATTCCTTTCCTTAGTCCTTCAGTATGAGTACATATATCACAAAGGCCACCTTAATAATTCAGCATACTGCCTTGGCCATTTTAGTTTTGTTTCCATCTGTCCCTCCAGATATGTTCAGAAAGGAAATGAATCACAATTGAGATCATGGGGGAAGGATAATAGAACAAATGGAATTGCATTGGCTCATCAAGGAATGAATAACGAGTACATGGAAAAATAACCATCTATGGGAAGAATGATGATGGAACGACTGTATGATGATGAAGTGGGGATAAGTGGATATTAGAATGTGGGTGAACGAGATAAGTGGTTGTTTAAAGGTGAAATGTAGAGAGGACTGAAGGAAGGAACATTGTGCACACTTTCTTACCTGGTCTGAGATATTATTTGTTTTCCATGTTCAATACATTGGGTACATCTATCCAACAATTCCACCATGAACCTTGAGGGCTCAATTTTTTCATTTACCTCGAAAGCAAATAATTTCCTTTCTATCTGAGGCAACTTTTCTTGTATCCTTTTCACTTCTTGAGCTGTGGTCGAGAACTATGAACTTGGATTCACTAGCCATTTATTGATTTTGAGAAGATCAATCTGTCTCATTTCTTGAATAGCTTCCATAGTTTCTTCTTTTCTCTTCCTGGAATTCTACTGGTTCATTTCTGGCAATATTTTTATTTCTTCTAGATTTTATTCCCAGACCTTTAGAGCCATATCACCTTTTAATTGTTCGGAATGAAAAAGAAAAGGGGAATCAGGGACATTATCTTTCTGCATCAATATGAGGACTTCCTGAAACTTAGAATGGGCCGAGGGGGCCTCTTTTTCCTTGACATAAATGTTCTTTAGAGAAAGGTCTACTTCTTGATAACACTCTTGGATGGCATCTACCTTCAGATAAAGGTCTTGTTGGGCATCTTCCATATTCTCATTTATTTCCAATGCTTGAGTTTGGAAGGCCGAAATTTCTATCGAGGTACCTTCAGTTAGGTCCAATATGGCTTGCAACTTCTCTATAAATTCTTCACGTTGAGTAACCAAAACTTTTTTGGTTTGTGAACTCTGATGGAGCTCCTCAAGGTTGGCCTGAAGATGTTGAATTTTTTGTCAATCATTAGCTTTGATTTTCTTGAAATCTTGACTCATTATGTTCCTGATAGTTTGCTCAACGGTATATATATGATTTTGCAGGTGTTCTACCAATAGGTACTTTTGTTGGAGTTGTTTGGTCAAATTGTCCACAGACCATTGATTAGCAATGGAAAAAGCATCTAACGAACCTGCAACTTCCTTTGCAAATTATGGATCATCTCAGTCATTCCCTTCATACACCATTCTCTTCCTTTTAATTATCACTCCATTTCATAATTTTCAAATCTAAACAAAAAAACCATTTAGCCACCTATTATAGCAATATTTGCCCCACCCTATCAAAACTTGCACATAAGGCCTTTTTCCATTTCGCTATGCAGACTTGAAGTCCCATTTTGCAAATATTAGAGCTAAAAACATTATTTTTCCACATATATGTGCCCTACCTATTGTACAACATGAATATACGCGAGTTGCACCACTAAAGCCCGCATACATCGAGATTTGTGCCCAAAATTAAAAAATGGTGTCGGGTTTCCATGTCACGTCACAAGATCCATGATCCTTGACCTTCCATATACTGGAAACATTCTGAATCGACCCTTTAGTTCCACTTGAAGGATACAAATGGGACAAATCCGAGCTATGGAAAAGAAGAAAATAATTCAACTTTGAGAGCAAAGTTACTCTGGAGAAATTATTCACTTCATATTAAGTCTGCATCCCTTTGTCCTTTTAAGTTTGAACACATTGTTCATCCCCCAAGATCTTCCCTACATGATTGAGAACCTCGTTTTCTCTCTTATATGAGATTTCCTTGGAGGATTGAAGTGGTGGAGGCTCGACTAGAAGGGACTTAGTTTCTTAGTTCTGAACCGTGCCAACACGGAAGTTTGTAATTCATTCACTTCTTCTAATTACATTTTAATAGAAATACTCTTTTTTCGTCCAATTAATATCTTGCAAATATTTGAATTGTTATTCCATGGGCGTATTTTCTATGAATGTTGATGGATTATGCTATTGAATGTGCTAACATTATATATTATCACCATATGCTTGCATTTCTTGGTTGTTGAGGACAAGTTGCATGTGTATTGCTTTGAGTTAAGTGCTCAATGGTGGACTTCATCAAATGTTTGGATGAGGTAGGCATTTTATCTTATCTTGCTAGCATATTTGTTTATATAGCATACCTAAGATTAGATTTGATTTATGTAGTCATTTTTGTCTGTTGTGGTTTACCCCTAGCCATAGAGAGATTTTCCTCCTGACAAAATTGGTGACCATACTGGGGATAGAATCTTATTTTTCGGGGTTTGGAGTGTTTTTATCCTTAAATTTCTCCCGTTTATATTGAGTTTCTTGTCGTATGAATTCTTGACAGCCTATGTTCATTCTGAGTCTGAGTTTCTTATCATTCTCCTTAGCCTAGCTGTGTTTTAACACATATACGCAGGTTTTTTCCTGATAGTCATGTACATACACGTGATGTCCTCCTGTAATAGGTGTTTATACAAACTTTTCTCTTGAACAGTCGCGTACATCACCCTTTGTTGCTTGGTTGTTGGGTTTGATGGTTTTTGGGTAGGTTTTGATGATTGTTGAGTCTTCTTGGGTCTCTGTTATGACTGTTAAGTGTCTGTGAAGTGACAAGAAACCTTTCTTTGGTTGAATTTTTGGGTGGTGCATTTATCATCATCTTTTTCATTTGATTATCCTTGCATCTTGGGCTGGGTATTTTTCTTCTTGATATCCTACTTGGTTTTTCTCTATTTATATACAATAGATTTTTTATATCAAGTTGTTGTTCAGTCCTTGAATTTTCATTCTTTTATATTGAAAATACAAAAATATTAGGCATTTTACATTGTTGGAATTTGATCTTTAGAGTCCTTATCATTGATCTTAGTACATGTAAAGAAAGATTGCATCTTATTTAGAATTGCAGAACTAAATTGAGAATTCCATTTTGAAAAGCATATCATTTATTGGGAATTAAAGTTAGGACTTTGCATTGTATTCATGTTCATTTATTTTACTTGCTGAGTCATAACATCACTAGTTTCACGACCACACCTTTTTGAGTAAGCAAGGCCACTAAAAGTAACACTATAATTTAAAATTGATTAGTAACGATTTTATTTTTCTAGGGTGCACAAACTAGCTTAGGATTTAGAGCCTTGGAATAGGGTTTTTGTGAGTAAACTTCTCCAAGGATATTAAATCAACATATTTGTCTGACTAAGGGAGTGGAGAAATTCATTGTATAATCGGTAATATCGGGAGGCTTCTCTTACACCGGAGTTAAGAACGAGGTTGCATGAGGTTGGTTGAAGGGATATCCTCTCGATACCTTCTTAGCGTCAGATATATTTCTAGGGATCTATTCATATATGTGGATCTTGCTAGTACCCTTACCTCTGTGAGAGGCAGTGCTTTCAAGGTTTCGGGCTTTGTTACCCTGCCCATACGGTGGAACTAACTTATGAATATTTTCCTGTGCATCAGTTATATTGTGGTTTCTTAGTTTCTTGACTTAGGTACCACATAGGTTAATTGCAGGGGTTATTCAGAAGGTACCCTCGATCAAATAAGGGTCGGACAACACACAACCTTTATGGAGGATTACCTCTTCGGGGGGATCTGACCGACTGGTTGTGAAGCCCATGAGGGCTCTTATAACTCATTCGGATACCTTCGATCTTTAGCAGAGGAGTCTCAGGCCCCTCTTGGGTGAGGCATACCTACTTTAGAGAGGGAGGCCCCTTTCAGCCACATTATCTTATTTATGTGCATATTCGTTGTTTGATTATTTTTTGTGTGCTCTTTGATTACTAGTTGGCCTTAGGATTTTTTTTTATATATCATGAGTATTGAGTCATCGTCGAGCCAGACTAGCTTCCCCATAAGTCTCGCCGCTTGTTATAGATACCACCACATTTTGAGTCTTTTCCTTCTAAAAGATGTAAAGTTATCAAATGTGGTACACACACCTCCACTTATCAAACTTGTGATCATACAAGGATGAGTACTGAATCAAGTTATCACTATAATAGGAGTCCATTGACTCCCATACCCACTATAGTTAATGGTACTCCTTCGAAACCTTCAACCAAAATGGTTGTAGTGTCGCAGGTGCCTATCATCACCTATGTTTGTCTTATAATGAATACTAAACATATAGCCATGAACACTTTTGGGTATCTTTGTCACTCACTGGGCTATAATGTTCAGTCCATCCTTATGGCCTCTAGTCCTTTTTCCTATGGTATGTCGAACTTCACATCGCAGGTTTCATCCTCCATCCCAGTGGCTGATATGAATACTAGCATTGGACTTGGGGGCACAAATTCTCCACACACTCAATTCTCACTTGGTGGTACTCATGTCCCGCAAATGACTTGTACCATTGGAGGCATTCCTCCTTTTAACCCTGGATCTAATCTTGTTGCTTATGTATGGAGTAAGCAACCTGGAAGACAAGCTACTTCTCATGTTTTTTCCTTTACACCCACCTCCTCTATACCAATTCCAACCAACACATTTGGCATGACGAATCCACCTTTATCCTCTAGATTCACACCTAGGGAGGTCAGTTTCACACCTTGGGAAACCCCCAACCTGAAGCCACTTTGACTGGGGGTAGTTTTTACAACCCTCATTAGAACATTCCTACTGGAATGATGCCCAACCAACCCCTCATGAATCAGTCTAGAGGAGGGCCTTATAATCCCAGACAAGGCCATGGTGCTTAACAGAACCCTGGATGGGTTGTGATTCCCCAATAACAATCTTTCCAGGGAGCTTAGGGCCAGATGTCACAAACCCATCTCCCTTTTCTGGCCACGTTCAATCTGCTAGAATTTTCTAAGTTAATGAATGACCCCATGCATCATGATCCATCATGGCCCCCCTTCCCCACTAAGCTTCCTTCGGATATTCCAAAATTCAAGGGTAGAACTAGTGAGGATCCTAGTGATAACGTTACCAATTTTCACCTTTGGTGCTCTTCGAATTCCCTTAACGATGATTCCATTTGGTTGATATTGTTTCAATGCACCCTCATGGGGGTTGCCATGAAATGGTATATCGAGCTACCTAGGGGGGCATACAGAACTTTTAATCAGTTGGTTTTAGTCTTCCTCAACCACGTCCAATTGTCAGTTCATTATGATGTTGGCATAGAACTTTTGTCGACCTTTCGTGAGGATAGAGCTACTCATATCTTAGACCACATTCAAGAGTGGCGTAGATGGAAGAGGTTGATCAAGGCCAACATACCCCTGGAATTCCAGCTAGAGTGGTCCCTTAAATCTCTCCTACCTTATATTTTGAAGGATGTTTCTACATTCGGGGTTACGTCTAAGGAAGAAGCAATTTTAAATCCCAGCAATTAGATATTATATATGCTCATTCTGGGATGTTATACGAGATTCTTCCAGACACACCAAGGTAAAACTATGACCCTATAAAACATCTTGGGCGTTATGTTGATGGCATTGTAGGCCTCGTCAATGTGAAATCCACAGACTTGGTGACAAGCCATTTGAAAGACTTGTCTCTAAACTATTATGTAGGAGGATCAGTTTCGTCTGTGTCCTCCAATCCCACTCAGTCGACGGATGTGCATTCTATGCAATCATCAACCAAACTGAATGGTAACTAGCAACCAGGAGGGAATAAGAAGAAAGGACGTAATAATAATTTTAAGGGTGGGAAGAATAATAATAAACCCATGGACAATGGTAATAATAAGAAGATGAATAATAATGTTTGTGAGGGCAAGAAATAAAGGCAGAAGGTGAAAATTCCCTGTAAGCTTTGTACAGATGATCACCTTACCCATTTATGCCCCAAACTTGCGGAAGATGTGAGGATTTTATCTCTATCACCCATCATGCTGACTAATCCTTTTCCACATAACTAACACATGGCCTCGAGCTCCTCGAATTCCGAAAATGTGGTGAGTGGGAGTTAAAACCCACCGACACAAGGCAGTGACCATTTATGCATCAATTGGTTAAATTTTAGGTTAATGTATCCACTCAGTGTCGCGATTACAGTTATCCATAGATTGTACCTAGTCTAGAGTCTCCCCCTCGCCCAGTGATTCCCTTACAGATAGAAAAACTAGAGCCCCCACCTCATATTCTGAAAGGAGTACGCAAGTGCTCTACCCACAATCCTAATGCTAGAGCCACCCGTAATTACTCTATTATTGAGGACTTGGGTCAAACCCCTTGTGCGATGTCGGATCTGAAGGTACTCCAAATGTTTCCTTCACAAAGGAATGCCTTGCTATTTGCGTTAGGAGCTCTAGATCCTTGTGGCTGAAAATTTATCAAGTTTGATGTCACAGATGTGAAGCCTTGCTTTCCTTACCATGTGGCATTCCAAATCTGTGTGGGTTACTCAAAGTATACCATCAAATGTATTGTGTTTGATGAAGGCACTACAACATGTGTGATGTCCCTGGTCTATTGGAAAGCCCTCGGCTCTTCAACCCTTTCTCAATCTCCGACCATGTTGACTACTTTTGACGGTTGTTCCTTCCACCCTCACAGTATTCTTCTTGCCTTTCCGGTCCAGTTGGATGTGGATGTCAAGGTGGTTGACGTGCCCCTCAACTATAACTTGTTACTAGGATGCAATTGGACTTACGCTATGAAAACAATTGTATCTTTCATCTTTCATACTCTTTGTTTTCCTCGTGATGGGAAGATCGTGACGATCAATCAATTGTTCTTTGTGTATGTTGGCCCCAATGCATCTGTTGGACCATTGATCCCCATGATCGACAATTCTCAGCTGGCAACTGAGAATATCGGTGCCAAAATGTATTCATCCCTTATGGGTACCTTTGACTTCATGGCACCGTTTCACCATATATACGCCATGTCTAGTAGGATTATTTCGTCAAAGAGGTATGTTTCTTTCCACACTTCCTATTTTAATGATCCTTGGACCCTACCTTCCTCGATGACGTCTTGGGAAGGTTAGTTACATTATGGAATGAACATGCCACTATCGGAAAAATAGATTGTGTATCAAGTTGTTCTTGACTCTTCCATCAATCCGGTTCCCATTACCTTGCAGATGGACGAGGAAGATCCTGTTCTAGAGCCTGTGTGGGCCACTTCATCATCTTGTTCATGTGACTTCCTCGATGAGACTTTTCCTTCAGATGAAGCTATTATTGAGGCCATGAATGGTTCTAACAAACCCTGGGATGATATGCATCATCATTGTTATTTCCTCCCAGAGCTTACCAGAATCGAGCAAGATGATTTTAGATCTACTTTGAGCGAGATATTTAGTCACGTTGTAGTTCCACTTGATATGCATGAAATTTATGCCGAAGGAAACATGGAGATTATCTTCCCTACCGTCACGATCTATATCTCTTGTATCCCTCGAAAAATTTAAAATGTATACAACGGTGCAGAGTGTTCGCCAGAAGAAATTTTGATCTACACTGAACTCTTCAAGAAATTCTGATATGTATTCGCTTGGTCATATGAAGAGATGTCAGGAATCGACCCTCGAATTGTCGAACATGATATTAAAACTTACCCATATGCTAATCCTGTTCGACAACATCTTTGAAATGTCAATCGCAGAAAGGCCCCTGCTATTAAGGCAGAGGTATATATTTTTCTTAATGTTGGCTTTATCTACCAGGTTCCCTTCACTGAATGGGTATCAAATCCCATTCCTGTGAATAAAAATCAAGGAACCATCCACCATATGCATGGATTTTCATGACCTGAAAAAAGCATGTTCTAAGGACAACTTCCCGACACCCTTCATCGATCAGATTCTCGACGAGTGTACGAGAAGCGAAGTTTTTTCTTTCATGGATGGATTTTCAGGGTATAACCAAATTCAGATTAAACCTGAGGACCAACATAAGACACCATTTATTTTCCCTTAGGGTAATTTCACATACCGAAAGATTCCTTTCGGCCTTAAAAACATCAGAGCAACCTTCCAACGTGCTATGACCTTCTCTTTTCATGATATCAAGCATATAGTTGAAGCCTATCTTGATGATCTTGTTGCTCACTCTCGTAAGAAAGTGGATCACCCTAAGCACCTTCAGATAGTCTTTGAAAAATGTCACCATTATCACATCCGGTTGAACCCTCATAAATACATATTTTGTGTTAGGTCAGGTCGTCTTCTAGGATTTTTAGTCTCTGAGACTGGGATCATGGTAGATCCGTTAAAGGTTGAGGCAATACTTTGGTTGCCTCCCCCATGCACTATTCGCCAACTTCAAGGTTTACAGGGGAAATATAACTTTTTAAGACGGTTTATAGTGAACTATGCCAATATTACTAAGGGTTTCATGTGTCTCTTGAATAAGGACACTCCTTTTATTTGGGATGAGCGAGCCCAGGAGTCCTTCGATGCTTTGAATAAATCCTTGGTATCGACGCCT
>CBVK0103812057.1:0-13779 GCA_900067695.1 Picea abies | reverse complement strand
TAGAAAATGGACAGTTTATAGAAAATGTACAGTTTATATAGAAAATGTACAGTTTATAGAAACGCAAATGCAAATGCACAATTCGAAAACACAAATGCACAGTTCGAAAACACAAATAAATATCAATTTACATTTATATACAGTTTATATAAATGTACATTTTATATATACAGTTTATATAAAATGTACAGTTTATAGAAAACAATAAACAATATTACATAAATTACATATTACATAAACGAAATTACATATTGCATATTACGAAATTACATATTACATAAACAATATTACGAAATTACATATTACATAAACGAAATAAACAATACATATTGCATAAACGAAATTACATATTGCATATTACATAAACGAAATTACATATTGCATAAACGAAATTACATATTACATAAACATACGCATACAAATATTACATACGCATACGCATAAACAATATTACATAAACGAAATAAACAATACGCAATACGCAATATTACATTTTATATTACATAAACAATACGCAATCGAAAACAATAAACGCAAACGAAATACGCACACGAAAACGAAATTAGAATGTAAATACCTCCCATGCTGCGCCCGCTGCTCCCTCGACGTCCCACTGCTCCTTCGACGTCCACTGCTCCCTCGACGTCCACTGCTCCTTCGACGTCCCGCTGCTCACAAAGCTCACGACACAGAGCTCACAAAGCTCACGACACAGAGCTCACTCACAAAGCTCACGACACAGAGGATCACACAACCAGAAAAATTCGAAACGTTTACCACTGATGTGCGGCGATTATATAGAAAACTCTTTCGGCCGAACAATAGTTCGGCCGAAACATCTTTCGGTCGAACAATCTTTCGGTCGAAAAACTAACGCCGGAAAGAAAATATCCGGCCGACCAAATTTTTACACGCAAATCGAGGGCCCCGTAATGGCTCCGTTCGATTTGACGTTTATTGTTTCGGCCGAACAATAGTTCGGCCGAAAAAAACATATTTCGGCCGAAAAATATATTTAGTTCGGCCGAAAATGTGATTTTCGAAATTTTGGAAACCCGATTGTCACGAAAGTGTAACCCACCTTTGTGATTCCACCCCTTAACCCAACTCGTATTCTAAACTCAAGGCCTTGAAACCTAAAATATCTTTGTCAAATAATACCATCATGTTTTGTATATATAAAATAGTATGCATGATATTGGTATTATATATATATATATACACATCAAGCATGATACCAACATCAAGCATGGTATATACATATGAGACGGATCAAAATTGATAGGGTCATGTCGCCCACTGACATGTTATATATATATATAAGGTGGAGCACAATGAAGGTCTTAAATCTATTTCTTGAGCAGTGAGTGAATCATTTTGTAAATACACTAAGCCAAATAGTGAAAAGAAATCAACTACCTGATTTTATAGCAGCCCAAGCAACCTCCATTTCTCTGAGATTGTCCATCAAACTTTTTCCAATGTTGAAATCTACCTCTATGCTCAGTAAATAATTGTAAAAACTCTAAATTCTAGTGTATTCAAAGGGGGAAACAGCGAACTTTAGTGCCCAAAATGGAAAGGTTACCCATGGATTAAGCTCTTTAGCCAGAAGTGATAGTGTGAGAGGAATGACAGCCCAAAAATCATGTTGGATGGAATAAAAAAGCACGCATGCATTGGTGCCCATTAGATGGGTTGCAAGTGAATGCCTCTAGCTACTCGACCATTCACCATATCAATTACAATATAGTGGACAACAGTCACAAGGAGTGAAGGAGATACACAAAAAAATTATGCCCAAACAATCACCCAAAGATTTTTTTCAATGGTGGTTTATAACCTCTAATGCCAAAGGTTTTCCCACTATTCAAATTTAATTTGCTAGTGTATGTAAAGTGTCTAAGTATTTCCATACATACTATATGAAACATTTCCGCACATGTTTGGTGTTAAATTTTGAGCTTGATTTCTTAAGCGGATTATTTCTTTGAATTCTTCAACACTTTGATTCCAGCTTAATACATTTCAACAATATAGAATCATAATTGAAAAGCAATAATCATGTAGATATGTAAGCATGCACATCAACAACACATATACCCTGGGGAAACCCTGTACAGGGAGAAAAACCCCAGCAAACGATATTCATTTATTGCATTAATAATGTAAGATCACTTACAAACATCCATCATGAAAACTTTGCTCTTAAAGAGCTTGCCAAGTTGACTCTGACCTGACAAAGAACTAGGAGACCTTGCTGATATAGACGTATCCGAGTTGCTTTCAAAAACTGAGATGTATCAGTTCTGATATAGGTTGTTGAAACTGCCTCTAATTGACTGTTATGCACCTCTGATATGTTGTCTCTAAATGTTGTTATTGCAGCACAGTTATGCACCCTTTATGTTACCTCTATACGTTGTTATTACAGCACTGTTATGTGCATTTTATGATGCCTCTATATGTTGTTATGACAGAACTGTTATGCGCCTTTATATTGCCTCTATATGTTGTTATGACAGCACTGTTATGTGCCTTTATATGTTGCCTCTGTATGTTGTTATGACAGCATTGTTATGCACCTTTATACAGCCTCCATATGCTGTTATGACAACACTGTTATACGCCTTTATATGTTGCCTTTGTATGCTGATATGCTCCTCTATATGTTGTATCTACATTCACCCTTACCCTGCATAAACATTGTGTGGAAGAGAGGGGTCGACCTCTACTTATAAAGGAGTGAAGAGGAGAAGTAGATGGCTCGAATTAGGAACATGTTTGCATGCTTTAACATAACTCAGTTCCACACTTTAGTTCAAAAATAGAACTAGACTTGAGACTTCAGTTACAACCCACCCTTGACTTGGCATGCATGCGTACTAACTTAGCATGCGCATGTCATGCATGCATGCAACATGCAACTAAACATGCATGCAACATGCGACAATCTTGACAACAATGTCTTTGACTTAGGCATGCAACTTTGACTTCTACAACTCGACTCTTTACAAGGCAATTCGAATTTCTCTTCATGGTGGATAATGTTACACGTGCCAACGCACTAGATCAATACATTTATATGATTTACAATATTAGGAATATCGTTTGTTTCTAGCTCATAGGAATTTTATATTCAACCTAACTTTTGCTAGATGCCTTGAATTTTGCTCATGGCTCACAAGGCTTGACCAGGCTCACAGAGGTTGTATGTTCCCCCTGACTTTTGCACTACACTATCTATGCTCACAGAGGTTGTACATTCCCACTGACTTTTGCATTAGACTTACATAGCATCTCGTTCGTCCTGACTTTTGGTTTGACTCACAGAGGTTGTATGTTCCCCTTGGCTTTTGTCAATACCTCACAAGACTGGTTGATTCTCCAAATCTCCCTAGCTAGCCTCAGGGTGGCCCATATGGCCTCTCATTGGAGAATGACTATCGATGTTGCCAAATTTAACACTCCCTCTCAATGAGGGAGTCATTCTCAGCCACACCAAGTTTGCCTCTCAACTGCACAAATTGTCTCGAGGTCAAAGGCTTGGTCAGGATATCAGCTAAATGCTCACTCGTGGCTATGTACTGTAACTTTACAGTTTTCTATGGACTAAGTCTCGGATGTAGTGGTACGTCATGTCAATATGTTTTGACCTGTTATGAAATATCGGGTTCTCTGTCAATTGTATGCAACTTTGATTATCACAGTGAACCACCGTCGTCTCAAGCTTGTCACCAAACAACCCAGAAAACAATTTTCTGAGCCATACCGCTTCCTTGCTAGCATCACTTGCTGCAATGTAGTCACTCTCTATTGTACTCTATGCAATGGATCCATGTTTCGGCTTGACCAAGAGATCATAGCGGATCCTAAACTGAAGCAGTATCTGGAAGTACTATTCCGATCCATTGGGCTTCCTGCCCAGTCAGCATATGCATGCCCATGCAAAAATAAACCACCACTGAATGTATATCTCAGACCATAAGTAATGGTCCCTCTGAGATATCTCAAGATGTGTTTTGTTGCCACCCAGTGTCTCTATCTCGGTTCAATCATGAACTGACTCATTGCAATCATTGCATAGCATATATTTGGCCTAGTGTGGATCATGTACATCAATGATCCAATCAACTGCCTATACATGGTGGGATCCACCAAATCTGAACCTGTATCAGAATCATGCAACTTCCTCAGGTTGGTAACCATCGGAGTAGACATGGATTTGCAATCCATCATACCAAACCTCTTTAGTACATCCACTATGTATTTTCTTTGTGCCAAAAATATCTCACCTTGTCTTTTCCACACTTCCAATCCTAGGAAGTAATGCATCAAGCCTAAGTCTTTCATCTTAAATTCTGAGGTTAGCTCCCTCTTACACCAAGCTATTAGCCCTTCATCTCCTGTTATAAAGAGATCATCAACATACAGGATTAGTATAACAGGTTGGTTACCTCTTACCTTGAAGTACAGATTTTCATCAACATCACTTTTCTAAAAGCCCGTGCTTTTAAGAAAGCCATCAATCTTGTCATACCAAACTCTAGGAGCCTGCTTAAGACCATACAAGGCCTTCCTTAACTTGCATACATGAGTGCCTTTGTTATGCAGTACAAAACCATCTAGTTGTTCCACAAAGACCTCCTGTTCAATCTTTCCATTCAAGAATGTTGTTTTTACATCCATCTAATGTAGCTTCCAACCAAGAACGGAAGCTAAAGCAATAATAGTTCGAATGGAGGTATACCTAGCTATAGGGGAAAAAGTCTCTTCGTAGTCGATTCCTTCTTTCTGAGTGAAGCCTTTGGCTACAAATCTTGCTTTGAACTTTTCCACACTCCCATCAGCTGCATGTTTGATCTTATAGATCCATTTGGAAGAGACCATTGATTTGTCCTTTGGCCTTGGCACAATGTTCCAGACATTGTTCTTTAGAATAGACATGTATTCCTCAAGCAAGGCATCCTTCCATACTTGTAATTTATCTGCTTCTTCAAATGAAGAAGGTTCGGCATCACTGATGTTGCTCATTAGTGCAACATAGCCTCCAAACCTATGAGGCCTCTTACTTTCCCTGAAAGTTCCTTTAGGAGCAGCTATCCTTTCTGCTTCCTGCATTGTTTCTTTAAGCCACCCTGGCTTTCTTTTGGCTGGAGGTTCTTCAAGATTTATTTCTAACTCTTCAGCGGGTTCTAGGGGCTCATCACTTGTCCCTTCATGAGGTTCCTCCCTTAGATCATCTGACTCTTCATTTTCAGAAGACAGTGAAGTTGGTTGAACTACTTTTGATTCCTGTTGAAGCTCTTTGGATTTCTTGAATGCGACTTCCTCATGGAAAGTCACATATTTGCTTACCTCTATTTGCCTCTGACCTAGTACATAAATCCTGTAAGCCTTGGAGTTCTCACTGTACCCCACAAAAACCCTTTTCTTGCCTGAGGGTTCCATCTTTGTCCTCTTTTCCTTAGGGACATGCATATACATTGGACACCCAAATATCCTTAGATGCCCTACTTCAGATTTGATCCCTGAGAAGACCTCTTCAGGAGTCTTGTCCTTCAAGATAGCATGTGGACCCTGTTCTAAATATACACGGCAGTGGAGGTAGCTTTTGCCCATAAAGGATTTGGCAGATCCTGGTCAAACATCATGGATTTCGCTGCCTCACAAATTGTCTTGTTTTTCCTCTCAACAACTCCATTTTGCTGAGGGTTATATGGCACGATCAACTGTCTCTTGATTCCTGCTGACTTGCAGAAATCCTCAAACTGAAGAGATTCAAACTCTCATCCATTGTCTGTTCTAGGGGTTTTGATGTGTTTCCATGTCTGTTTTTCAATAAAGGATTTATACTCTTTGAATTTATCAAATGTGTCACTTTTAGCTTTAAGGAAATATATCCAACATTTTCTTGAGTAATCATTAATAAAAACATAATACAAACAACCATTGAGTGAGGGAGATGACATAGGACCACATACATCAGAATGAACCAGATCTAAGATGCCATGAGTTCTGCTATCACTACTAGGAAATGCTTTCTTTATATTTTTACCTAGCATGCATCCTTTACAAATTTCATTTTTACTAAGGGAAATAGAGGGCATGCCACATACCATGTTCTGTAGATCTGGAAGTGCTTTGTAATGAAGATGACCAAGTCTTCTGTGCCACAATTCTCTGGAGCTAGTCGCATCATGAGCCAATGCCTGAACAGACTGTCATGTCACGACGTACAGTCCTCCTCTGCGTATCCCAATGGGTTTTGTTGTACTCAAATGGCTACCTTTATCCCACAATAGTGCCTTTTTTGTCTTTGAAGATCACCCAATATCCCTTGTCCTCAAGGGTTGTAATTGATAGAAGATTCTTCTTGAGCCCTGGAACATATAATACTTCATCAACATGAAGTCTAGCCCCAGATTCTAATCTGAAGGAGATAGAGCCTACTCCCTCTATCTTGTAACATTCGTCATCCCCAAGCTCCACCTGCTCTGCAAAAGATTTTGTCTTGAAATCTGAGAGGATCTCCTTGTACCTTGTCATGTGTTTTGATGCACCACTGTTTACTAACCAAATTTTCGGCCTCGTGAAAACTGAACTGGATAAGACAGAAACCAAGTAATATTCTTTTCTATTTTCTTTCTCATTAGGACTTTTATGTTTTCTTTTGGATTCATCATCCTCAGCAGTTGAGGCATGATGTTTCCCTTTCCTTGGATATTTCGTTCTAAACCAACAGTCTTTAGCAAAATGACCCAACTTATTACAACTAAATCATTTAATCTTGGAGATATCAATACTCTTGCCTTTGAATGTACCTTTGGTGTTTGGCTTCCTCTGAGAGCCTTTCTGGAAAGTGCCTTTATTTTTCCCTCGAATCTTGATGCTAATGTTGAATGCTCTTCTTTGGTTGGATCGCTCCTGATAGCAATGCGACTCTCCTCCTTGAAGCAATCATGCCATAACCTCTCAAACATGGGTTGAATCTCTCTCCCACTTACACTAGATAAGGTCTCCCAAGAAGAAAGAAGACCATCAAATATGGCCTGCACTAAATCATCATCATCATCCACTGTGACCCCTGTGACCAAAAGCTCATATTTGATCTGGGTTATCTTGGAACAGAAAGATGTTAGTGATTCACCTTTCTCCGTCTTCAAATACTTAAGTTTATGCTTAAGTGTCCTCTTTTGACTTGGAGCTTGTTTCTCATACAGATTCACCAATATATCCATACAATCCTTGGCAATCATTAACGAAGTCATTGTCGGCATTATACTGTCTTTGACCGAGTCAAAGATGATTTGTTTGGCCTTTGCTTGACTCTTCTTGAAGGTTTCTCTTCCTTCATTAGTAGTGGGTTCCTCCACCATTGTGGTCACATACTGCTCAAGATCATGCTCCTGCAAGATATTTGTTATCCGGAGCTTCCACACATTGAAGTTGGCAGCTCCTTCAAGCCTATCATCGGCCCTGACTGAAATGGAGGATGCCATGGACCTCACACTGGAAACTTAATCAAGCTTACTTGGATCTGTGTGTACCTGTTGTTGCACTTAAACAAGCTTAACACACTCTAAGCTCTAATACCATGTTAAATTTTGAGCTTGATTTCTTAAGCGAATTATTTCTTTGAATTCTATTACACTTTGATTCCATCTTAATACATTTCAACAATATAGAATCATAACTGAATAGCAATAATCATGTAGATACGTAAGCATGCACATCAACAACACATATACCCTAGGGAAACCTTGTACAGGGAGAAAAACCCCAGCAAACGATATTTCTTTATGGCATTAATAATGTAAGATCACTTACAAACATCCACCATGAAAACTCTGCTCTTAAAGAGCTTGCCAAGTTGACTCTGACCTGACAGAGAACTAAGAAACCTTGTTGATATAGACGTATCCGAGTTGCTTTCAAAGATTGAGATGTATCAGCTCTGATATAGGTTGTTGAAGTTGCCTCTAATTGACTGTTATGTGCCTCTAATATGTTGTCTCTAAATGTTGTTATTACAGCACAATTATGCACCTTTTATGTTGCCTCTATATGTTGTTATTACTGCCATGTTATGTGCCTTTTATGCTGCCTCTATATGTTGTTATGACAGCATTGTTATGCGCCTTTATACTGCGTCTATATGTTGTTATGACAGCATTGTTATGCGCATTTATATGCTGCCTCTGTATGTTGTTATGACGGCATTGTTATGCGCCTTTATATTGCATCTATATGTTGCTATGACAGCATTGTTATGTGTCTTTATATGCTGCCTATGTATGTTGATATGCGCCTCTATATGTTGTCTCTACATTTACCCTTACCCTGCATAACCATTGTGTGGAAGAGAGGGGTCGACCTCTGCTTATAAAGGAGTGAAGAGGAGAAGTAGATGGCTCGAATTAGGAACTTGTTTGCATGCTTTAACATAACTCAGCTTCACACTTTAGTTCGAAAATAGAACTAGACTTTAGTTACAACTCACCCTTGACTTGGCATGCATGTGTACTAACTTAGCATGCACATGTCATGCATGCAACATGCAAATAGACATGCATGCAGTGCATGTCATGCATACATGCAATGCATGTCATGCATGCAACATGCAACATGTAACATGCATGCATGCAACATGCGACAAGCTTGACAACAATGTCTTTGACTTAGACATGCAACTTTGACTTCTACAACTCGACTCTTTACAAGGCAATTCGAAACTCTCTTCATGGTGGATAATGTTACACATGCCAACGCACTAGATCAATACATTTATATGATTTGCAATATTAGGAATATCGTTTGTTTCTAGCTCATAGGAATTTTATATTCAACCTAACTTTTGCTAGATGCCTTGACTTCTGCTCATAGCTCACAAGGCTTGACCAGGCTCACATAGGTTGTACGTTCCCCCTGACTTTTGACATAGCATCTCGTTCGTCCTGACTTTTGGTTTGACTCACAGAGGTTGTGTGTTTCCCCTAGCTTTTGTCAATACCTCACAAGACTAGTTGATTCTCCAAATCTCCCTGGCTAGCCTCAGGGTGGCCCATATGGCATCTCATTCGAGAATCACTGTCGATGCTGCCAAATTTAACATTTGGTGCATATACAACCTTCACCAAGATCAAGATATATACATTGAAATATGTTTGCAAGGGCTTATGGCCTCTTTTAATAGTGTTTGCATAGTTCAAGGTGAGGTTTAAGCTTTTTTTGGATGAATGTTAACCACGAAATCAACTACCTTAGGCATTTATTTTTTGGGGACCAGGAGGTCCCAACATATCACAAGACTCATGTCTCGCGTTTGTAATACAGTCAAGCATCTTAAACCATGATTTAAAAATGCATCTCAAAGGTAATGGCCATTAAGTAAAGTACCAAGGTGATAAGTATTGATAGCATAGCAAGTTATTTTGACGGATATGATTTACTTGAAGAACCACTATCAAGCCAAATGTTAAGACACCCACAAAATCCATATAATCATATAAGCTACACAACCACAAGGTGTCAATCATCAAGACCCAACATAGCATCACACCAAATCTTAATAAATAAAATCAACGACCTTAATGAAAAATAATAGGTGGACCCAACATATGATTTGGGTTCATTTGCACAATAGGACCAAAAGCCTGAGATGCTATTAGGTTATTATGTTTCATCCTCTAGAATAGACTTGTTTTGAGCCCAAAAAGTTGCTTCAGTGCTTATGCCTCGAGATTCAGAGACCCCAACCCCTCAAACTTATAAAGATACTTTTGATCAACCAAAATGGGAAAAAGCAATGAAAGCGTAATATCATTCCTTGTTGGGAAACAATACTTGGGATTTAGTCCCTCTTCCCAAGGTATAAAACTTGTGAGATGCAAGTGGGTTCACAAAACAAAAATTGTTGTGAATTGAAGTGTGAAGAAACATACAGCTCATTTTGGATATCAAAAGTTTCTTTCAAGTTGAAGGCATCAACTACTCTAAAATGTTTGTGAATATAGCTAAGATGGATTTCATTCGCCTTGTTATTCACTTGCTACTTCATGACACTGGATGTACTTTAGATGGATGTCAAGAGTGTCTTTCTCAACCTCAGCATGCACATGGAAGATTGGAAACCAGCCACAACCCCCTTTCAATCTAGAGCTAAAAACGTTTTGAGAAGTGTCCACGCCAAAGGTGGATCCGACTTGGTATAGGCCATGAGTTCATAGTGTTGTGTACTTCACTCATACCCAGTGAGACCTTTACTTTGTTGTTGGTCAAGTGTCTTGGTTTATGTAAGTTTCACACAAGAGCCACTATAAAACAACAAAGCAATTACTTCTATGTATCCAAGTACGTTTCATTTTGACATTCAATGTTCTTTTGGGGGCTCTACTTCTACGATGGGTTTCACATACTTTGATTGTGTTGGTGATCTTGGTGATCAGAACTCTACTGCAAGCGATATCTATAATTTTGGTTCTTGTCCTATTACTTGGTCTTCCAATAAACACGCTACCATTTCTCCTTCTTCTTTGGATGCAAAGTACAATGCAATAGTGCATGCATGTTGAGAAGCACTTTGAATTTGACATATCCTCTCTAACTTATGTTTTTGCAAGGACATCCCACTACTTTATGGTGCACCCATCAAAGTGCTATTCAAATTGCCAAGCACTCAATGCACAACATGCACCAAGCACATTAAGATGCACATGCATTTTATCCGACAACATATTCAAGATCGTATCATTGACTTGACATACTATCATACAGAATATCAAGTCACAGACATCTTCATGAAGCCCTTGTCAAAGGCCAAGTTTTTGTATCTTTGGTTTATGTTAGGAGTGATGGAAGTTATTATTAAGGAGGTAAAGTCTCTAATGCCTCCCTTCCTTCTGCCTCTGTGATTTTGTACATTTCTCTCCAATATAATTGTAAAAATGTGTGTTATGATGATCAAGAGCAACTTGCTCTTAAATCAATATTCACAATTCTATCTAGTACAGAAGTAATCAATTCGATCTTTTACTAGTGATCTGACGATTACAATATTCTCAATAATCATGACACTAGATCCTCCTCCTTTCGTCTTTCTTGTGGACCTGTCATAGTGTTAGATATTGAAAACGGTGATAAAGTTTTTCTTTTGCAAAGTGGAGTTTTGCATTCAAGGTTTTCTATACTATAAATTTGACGTCTTGATCTTGTACACCCTTTTTGAGTTGATGCTTGAAGTGTTCAACTTGTGATTATAGCACCCTTCTTTTCTAACAGACGTTGGGGTGAACTACTGTTGGCTATAACTCTATGATTATACTCATCAATTAAATTTGAAACAAATTTTGTGCTACAAATATATGTTAATATGCCCTATCAACTCAAGTCAACGATTTGTGTAAAAGCATTATTTTGTGTTTTGTCTAATGCACATATGCTCTAAAAACCAACACTAGTCCCTTACTATCAGACCAAGATAATTGTCATAAGACATAGAATAGGTATTCTATTGAGTTGCCTGTAAAGCATTCGATAAAAAATCTTCACTATTCTATATATATTACAATATTCTTGGACGTCCTCACCAAGCATGGGTGGAAGCTTTATGTTTCTTGTCCGTCCTCACCAGTGGAAGCTTTATAGTATACATGCATAGATTCAACATAATGTTTTTAATCAATATCACGTAATGTGCATTTTTACCTTAGTAATTAATGTCACACAGTAACATGCAATGCCAGTGTATTTGTCATTTGATACCATGAGCACACCCGTATTGTAGATTTCAAATTTGATTTCAAAAATGTTCAAATTGGTTTTTAACTTGAAAAAACATTTATTGTCCTGATTCCATCTAAGCTTGTATCCATATTTGTAAAGTCCTATATGAAATATATACAAGCTTTAATCGATGGGAATGTGTATGGATACTAAATATTATCGATGGTTAAGATGACATAACAGCTTTGCAAGCGTGGCTGAAGGAATGTATAAAGACATCCCATATTATCAAAGGTTAAGATGGTGAACTTTGCAATCATGGCCAACTGGACATATATTAATATTGCATATATAATAATGGTTCAGATAAGGGAACTTTGCAAATTCACTGTATTTCATCCATAAGCTCAAATAATACCTAGGAATTTGTACTTGTGAATGAGTCAAAAAAAACAAAACAAGGTCTTCGCAGAGGTACTCAATTTCCATTACCTTTGGCATGTATTTCATTATGGGAAATGGGCATGTAGGATAGATGCACCTTTACAAGAATTGAACCATATAATTAGATTCAAATTCTCGACTCGTATCATTCCCATATTCTTCCTCCACTAGAAAGTACTTTTTAAATAGTACATGAAAATAAGTGAAACGCCGCATACGAACTTCCTATATCGCCTTGAACCTTGTAAAGCCTTTATTGGTAAATGTTAACCTTTCTAGTCAAATACATTCAAGGCATGACGAATCAAATTTGATGACTCTTTATGCTACGGTTAATATTAGCTCTTATTTTAAGAGGTAGTAAATATGTTAGTAGGCAGTCTTTAGATATTCACAATTCATTTAGTTAAAAATCATCTCGACAATATGTTTAATGTACATCCCATAAGGGGATATTGCAAGATAGCAATTTATCACATGATCCCATACAATTAAAACTAACTTTGGCTAAGTTAGCAACTTTTTCATATAGAATTTTCATTTAGTCAGACTAAATCTATACAAATTCTGTGCTTCATTTTTCCTCAATGTACATCCCATAAGGGGATATTGCAAGATGGCAATTTATCACATGATCCCATACAATTAAATCTAACTTTAGCTAAGTAAGCAACTTTTTCATATAGAGTTTCGGTTTAGTCAAACTAAATCTGTACAAATTCTGTGCTTCATTTTTCCTCGATGTACATCCCATAAGGGGATATTGCAAGATGGCAATTTATCACATGATACCATACAATTAAAACTAACTTTAGCTAAGTAAGAAACTTTTTCATATAGAATTTTGGTTTAGTCCAACTAAATGTATACAAATTCTGTGCTTCATTTTTCCTTCTTAATGTACCTGCAATCTATTTCAAGGATTTATAGCTGTTTATCATTATTTATTTTATTCCAAAATATTACAAACCTAATCTAATTGAGGAAATGAGTTAGTCTGAAACAGCCCTCGCAGAATTAAAGTTTTTCTAGGATGATCAGTTCATTGAATTGAAATTTGTCAAGGTAGAATCACACCATATGATTTTATGTGGGATACCAGTAATAAGAAAAATTATAACCATCCTTGGAACAAATACATGATGATCAAGGTTGTCCAGCAAGTTGATCCTGCAATGCAACCATATAATGATTCCAAATCTTGTAAAGCATCTACTGCATTAAAAAGAAACAACAACAGAAATACCTACCATGTGTTGAGCATTCAATTACGATTGAATATTGAATGAAATAAATATTATTCAGACAAGGTAAGACCTGCACTAAGAAATTATACAAAACAGCCATGCTAATTAAAAACTTGCAACTTCTGAGCAATAGTGAAATGCCATAAATAAAAATGCATCAAACAATGTCAAAATAACTGGCAAACAATGGGAAGGGCATCAACTAAAACCTGTTCAAACTTCACTGTCAAAAATGTACCACCTTCCAGAGGCATTCAGATAAAGTTGCTTGGCAAAATAGAAAAAAACTCGGCAGAAAAATTTGCATAGGGATCAAGAAGATCAAGTGTCAAACATAAGAATTCCCTCCTTGGATAGAACCATA
>CBVK0103812045.1:0-10518 GCA_900067695.1 Picea abies | reverse complement strand
ATTGAATAGTGTAGGCTCCAAACATTGGACGCCATAAGCTACCTGTGACCTCGAAGCCAGATGGGTGCTAGTGCTACCAGTCGCACTAGTGATAGCGAACAAAATAGATCGAAGAGACAAGTCACGGACGTCCTTGATGGGAATCCGACCCCCCACCAATCTCGCCCCCGGAACACAATGACGTGCCAGATACACGTCTACCTGCTCTGGCAATGCTCTCTGCCCAGTGAAAGCTATAGGAACCCCTCTTTTCGAGAGGCCGGTCAAAAAATACACGTCTTCCAACTCGATAGTCAGAAGCTGCGTACCGGTACGGAATCCCTGCTCATCAATGTCCCAGAGGCCAATGATATGCTCAAGCAATAAAACTTCACTCTTCATTTTCTCCAGCTTGAAGAACTTGAGTAACCCACAGGACCTCAAAGCGGCCCGCGTCCGGGGGCTTCGTAGAGCAGCTATGTCATCCATTTCATGTTCCCGCTCTTTCCACTCGATCATGGTCACTGAATATGTCTACAAAACAAAAATTAAAAATCCACATCATTCCCCACGTTTTTAACATTTCGACAAAAATTCAAAAAGCATTTTAAAGCATGAAAACGAATACCCATGATATCAAAAAGCGACTAATCACCATTTTAGACTACCACGTCCTCAAACATCCATCAAGCAATGATTAAAACGTGACAAAATCGAAAAACGTTTTTGAGGAGATACGTGGGTCCATGGGGGAGTTTTCATCGAATTTTTGGGATAAAACAATCGATCTAACCTATGGTTAAGGTCCAAGTATCTTAACCATCATTTCTCAATGCTAATTCGTGAGTAATTTCTCCCATTTTATTAACTTCTATGAAGAGGCCGATCTGGTCCAAGATGGTCGACCTAGGGCATCATGTTTTAAAATAATTATGCTATTTAAATCAAATTAGAACCATACAAATGAAAGAGCAGTGAACGAGGACCTACCGGGTTCGAACGGCGTGCAAAACAATTGACCGTAGCCTCCGCAGCGAGAAGAACAAATTTGGCTCCAATTGAGATACTCCAATGCTCCGCAAATCTTTGTGAATGAAATGGTAAATGAAGTTTTTGAGTCGTGAGATCGGAAGATGCAACCGGGTAAACTTTTATCTCTTTTTCATACCTGTACGGATACACGAACACACAAAAAAGGAACCCCCCTGGAGTCTACTTTAAACCCTTTTAAGACTCTCTAAATATGAAAAGATTGTCGAGTGACCTTGCTTCCTTTCACACTCGTTAAAAGGTCAGAAAGGGCATCTTTCGAGCGATAGTTTACCCCCTTTTCGAACTCGTTAGACTACTGTACAAAAAAGGAACTGAGAGAGTTCTCTTTTAAGTGTTTTTCCAAACTCTATAATCCCGAAAAACCTTCGAGTTTTCTGTCCTTGGACTCGTTAAAGCACACATCAACAGACCCATATGGGACCGAACCCTTACTTCTTCTAGTTCGTTAAACAAAGGAAGAGGAACTTACTGAAGGTGAGTTATATAGAGCATGTTTTATCCTCCTCGAGCTCATTAAATCAAAAAGAGGTACTCATCTATCTGGATGGGGGAAAAAATTGAAAGAAACAAGCCAAGCAGTCTCTTGAGAACATCATCCAGCACTTCTTAGAGTCGCCCTTGAACACGACACTTTGTCATTTGCACGTATCATAATCCGTTGAACCTCTGCACTGAGCCAATCCTTTGAGTTCCTTTCACTCCTTTGGGTCACCCGACGTAAGTCACCAGTATCCACTGCATATTTTTGGTCCATGTCATGTTTTTTTTGTTGTGCCTCAGTGTTCAAGGGAAGTATCTGCCTCGAGAGTTAGCCATCCCAAATATCTTGCCTCAAAACCTATGTCAGTCCATGTCCACTTGATCTACCAATTACATCTCTATGTCCATTTCGTGTCGTTGATGGGGGATACATCAAGGCCCTCCCTCGATGAGTCTATTCATGTTGACTTCAACACATTATCCAGGAATTAGGATTAGAAACTAGTTAGTAATTTGGGACCTGCATGCCTCAATGGAAGGCCTCCTCACAATCGACAATAGGTTTACATCATTGACCTCTGATCGAATGATTCCACGGATGTTCGACCTCAGCTCATCTATTCACATTCGCTGGAATGTACAAGGGTACCTTGGGAATCATTGGCATTAATGGTGATCTCCCTCGCACTTGTTAACGGTTTACATCATTGACCAGTAATCAAGTGGTTTCTGCCATGTTCGACATCAAGACATATATTCACATGGTTGGAATCATACCGTGTTGAGATTGGTAAGAAGACCCTGGGTCAAGTGACCACTTTGATATGCTTTGCCCAGGCTGCGAAGGAGTTTCTATTGGACAAAGAACACATACACTGTCACATAGATCCACTTTGTATTAGTCGTGGCTATGTCTTGTCATCTCGTAGATCCACTGTGTATTCTTCGTAGCTACGATCAGTCCGAGTCATCAGAGTATAGATCCACATTGTATCTTCGGTGGCTATACCTTTTTATCAATACAATTATGGATCCGTAGTGTATTTTATGGCGGCCATATCTTACAAGTCTTGATCACCCAAGCATAGGTATGCCTGCCTTGGGTTTTGAAATATGTCATGATATTTTTTGGATGTTTGTGTGCATATTTCGTCGGGTTCTCCAAGTCTATACCCTTGCTTGAACATCTACAAAGTATTTCAGTTATCAGTTCGCATCTTCTAACTTCATACTTTGGGGGTCAATCTGTTACACGTCAAAATTACTCAATTGGATAAGTGTCGCATGTTCCTCTCAATTGTCGTAAGTGTCGCATCTTCCTTACAACTTTCACAAGTGTCACAAACGATGTTCGAGCATACTGTTATGCCGAAGACACTAAAGAGACACTTAAAACATCTCATACACTGGGTTTGGAGAAGGAGAACTGGTTAACTGAAGTCAAGAGACTCTTGACACCTAAAAAGAGCTCTGAAACAAAGTTTCTGAGGGGGAGCGCTCCCCTATATCATCCTTAGGAGCGCTGGCACCCCCCTACAAGGCTTCAAGGAGCGTTATAACGCTATCCTTCCCTTCTGAAGGAGCGCTACTCACTTTTGGAGCACTGGCGCTTCCCTTAAGCTTCTCAGGGAGCGCTACAACACTCTGATACCCCTTTTGCAGGAGCACTGCCTAATCTGAGGCAGTAGTTGGCTTGTTGAGGAGAATAAGGAGAGGATCTTTCAAGATTAGAAGGTAGTTGCATTTGAATTCTTGGTTTCATCATGAGATCCCTGATCTAAGGAGGAGGTTCCCCAACTTGTTCTAAAGATAACTCAAGAGGTTAAGCTCCTCTTAACTTATATAAACAGGCTCTATGATGGTGGAGAGGGGGAAGAATTACTAGCATGGAACCTATGATCTCATAGGAAACACACAGTCAGCCAGAGGAGAGTGATCAGTGAAGCTGCTGCCATCCAGGTTGTGGATCTTTCAGGCAAGGGTTAGACGAAGGGGACTTGATGAAGATGTCGCATTCACATCTACGATTAACTCAGCGAGGAGCAAAATATTGGAGCGCAACTCGGAGTGTGCAAGGACAAACATCGATAAAGAGGTACTTTTGTTCTCCTTCCTTCTCATGTGTTAGTTTGTATAGATTTGAAAGGAAGTCAGTGTCCACGTTAAGCATTTTCTGTCTTAGAGTTAAGGTCAAGCTCTTTGAGGCAATCTACCTGTCCGCGGGGAGATTTTCCTACAACAAAATACACCTGTCAACAACATTTGAAGCCATATGGCTTCACAACTGGAGAAACATGCTTCAATGTATTTTGATTATGTCATGTTGAGAGAAATATTGGATTTCTTCCTGCTTTTTCATGAAGTCATGGGCGACCCTAGACTGAAACAACATCTTGAAGTGATCTTTGTATCAGAAGTACTTCCAGCCCAATCTAAATCAGTATACCCATACAGTCTGAAGTCATGATCTCCAATATAATAGATACCATAATCCAATGTACCCTTAAGGTATCTCATCACATGCTTTTCATCTACAAGGTGAGCACGTATGTGCTCTACCAGATATTGACTCAAGGTGTTCACATCAAAGAATATATCTAGGCCGGTATTCATCGGATACATCAACGAGTTAATAATCTATCTATATAGAGTATCATCAACCAATTCTAGTGAAGTATCAACCACGAGCTTTAACGTTGTTTCTGTGGGTGTCTTCATGGATTTACATTCCAACATGTCAAATCTCTTCAGTATTTCAATTGCATACTTCCCTTGGTTAAGGAAAATATTCATCAAGCCTAGGTCTTTCATCTCAAACTCTGCAGCGAGCTGCTTCTTACAATCTGTGATGAAATTTTCTTCTCCTCTTAAGAATAAGCCATCCACATACAGTAGCAATATACCTGGCTCATCATTCATAGCCTTGAAGTAAAGGTTAGAATCAGCTTTACTCTTGGTAAATCCCAAGCTCGTCATAAAACTATCAATTATGTCATACCAAGCTCTAGGAGCTTGCTTCAATTCGTACAAAGATTTCTTCAACCTGCATACATGAGTCTTTCTATCTTCAACTGCAAAATCTTGTGGTTGTTATATATACACTTCTTCCTCAATAACACCATTTAAGAAGGTTGTTTTCACATCCATCTAGTGTAGCTTCCACTTCATTTTGGCTGCAAGAGCTATGGTGATTCTGATAGAAGTGTATCTGGATACAAGAGCAAACGTCTCTTCATAATCAATACCTTCCTTTTGAGAAAAACCACGAGCTATAAATCATGCTTTATGTTTTTCAATACTTTCGTCTGTTGCATGTTTTATCTTGTATATCCACTAGGAAGATACTGCATCTTTGTTCTTTGGTCTGCGAACTACTTCCCATACGTCATTCTTTATAATGGACTGGTATTCTTTTGTTGTGGCATCTACCCATTCTTTCTTCTGAATGGATTCTTCAAAGAGTGTAGGATCATTTTCTATGAGAATACACATCAAGGCCATATAACTGGAGAATGGCTTAGGTTTCTTTCTTTGTCTCATGGTTCCTTCTAGGGCACCATACTTCTTTGCATCTTGAATAAGTTCCCTTGCCCAAGCTGGCTTTCTCTTGTGAGAGACCGTCATCTAGGGAGGTTCTTGAGATTCTATCATATCGTGATCTTCTGGAATCTCATCATCATTGGTAACTATAAGTTCCTTCACTGGTTCTGCAACTCTGAGAGCTACAATTTCTTCTTTATATACTTCTTCAAGCTACCATTTCCTTGATCTTTTGAGTGTTTCATCTTCATCAATGGTTACATCTCTATTGATCTCAATATGATGGTAACCTGGTATGTAAATTCTAAAGGCCTTAGAAACCTCATAGTATCCAACAAATATTCCCTTCTTTCCCAAATGATCTAGCTTAGTTCTCCTTTCTTTCATAATGTGTACAAACATTGGACAACCAAATATTTTTAGATGGCTTAATTTTGGCTTCTTACCGATGAACATTTCTTCAGGAGTTGTGAATCCAAGTACACTATGGGATAATCTGTTTTGGACATAAACTGTTGTTCTGGTTGCTTCATCCCATAAGTGCATTGGAAGATATTGATCATGAATCATAGTCTTCACTGCTTCCATAATTGTTCTATTCTTTGTTTCTACTACAACATTTTGTTGAGGATTATAGGGAGTGGTGAGCTTCCTCTTAATCCTAACACCTCTACAAAAGATTCCAAATTCATTTGAAGTGTACTCTCCTCCATTTTCTGACCTGAGTATCTTGATTTTCCTTTCAGAGAGTTTTTATACCGAGGCTTTGAATTCATTGAACTTTCCGAGTACTTCATCTTTTGATTTCAAGAAATAAACCCAATTTTTACAAGAGTAATCATCAATAAATGATACATAGTATACATACTCGCTTAGAGAGGTTGATGGCATTGGACTGCATACATCTGAGTGGATGAGCTCCAAGATTCCTTCTGCTTTATTGTCTCTCTTTGGGAAAGGATTCTTTATGTTCTTTCCTTGTGCACATCCCTTGCATACACCTTCATGATCAACCTTAAATTATGGTAAACTTGTAACTACCTTCCTTACATATGGTAACTATTTGTAGTTAATGTGAGTTAGTATTCTATGGCAAATTTCACAAGGACTCTTAGTGGAGTGAGTCAAGGTTGTATCTAAGTGACCTTTTAACTTGTACAAACCACCTTCTTCTGTTCCAATAACAACTGCATATTATATGGTTTTTCCTTTAGGCCACATAAGAACTTCACCATCTATGAATGTTGTTAACGCTAGAAATTGTTCCTATACTGTTGTAGGAACAAGCCTAGCACACCTTATTTCAAATGTTAAAAGAAAATGATTTGTTTTAAAGAGGTGGGAGGATCCCACTCTTGGTCTTAAATAGAACTTAATGGATAAACTATCAGGACCTCTTCTCTATGTGTAGTAGATCAGGTAAGAAAAACCTTAGTTGGGTTAAGTGAGAGTAGGGTATATGTTGGAGAAGAATATATGCAACAAGATTGATAACCATAAAAGATAAATATGCTCTTTAATGTAATTAACCAGTAGAAGATTAAATCTTAAACTCAGAAATCCTTCCTTGACCAGATTTACAAGTTCTTCAACACACATGTGGTGAAGATTGCACTACAAAAATAGGGAACCTTCTCAGCACATATATACAGCCATATATACAATATAACAGTAATAATATGTTTAAGAAGAAGAAATAGAGATGAGAAACAAAAGAAAGGGATACACACCAACTAATGACTTTATTAAACGCTGAAATCTTTGCACAGATAGGATCCATCCAAACATTTTTGTAAGATATATTCTTTAATCCAAACAAGGATCCAACCCTCAGTCGCTCGGACTAAATCCTTCTCCTCCATTTGCATCTAGTTTATATGAAATTTATAGACCTTACATGAAAACTACTAGATCCTTAAAGCATGGATCTAATCTTCTCAAAATAGAACTAAATATCTCCCCTTGGGGTCGAATTTGGACTTAGTTACATCAAAAAGATACAAAAAATCTAAGAAAATAAGTCCAATACCTAAAAACTAGGATTTGGATTTCAAAGCATTAATTACATTCAAAGTAAACCAAAATATTTAAGGATATTTAGCATAAATATCTTCCTTGAACATCCATATTACATCTTGACCTGAAATCTCTCCTTGGCACATGTGAGGATGAATTACACCTTGACTATTCCATTTCATCTTCAACACTTTTACAGCGAAATTCTGAAAAATAGGCATGAAAAAACACTCGATATCGCCTAAACCATGACACATGTGTGAACACTAAGGGATTTTTTTGTATATGATCTTGTTCTTGATAAAATATTCTTCTATTTTTTCAAAATACCTTTCCATCGCCTCATAATCTGTGCCCAAAGAAGATTACTAAAACATGAAAATTCATGTATTTACAAATCTGAAAAAACAGTTGTAAAGACCTCTTGTATCTCCCAAACCATGACACATTTGTAAAATATGAGGGATGATTTTGTATATTAGATTGTTCTTGAAAAAAAACCTCTTTTGGTTTTCACAAATTCTTCTTCATCTCTTCATAATCTGAGTTTGAAATTGACTGCAAAAAAAGGCATTTCCAGAAAATCCCCTGTTTTTTGTTTTCTCCTTTTCCATATAAGATTGATCCAAAACTCTTTGTTGAAGATAAAAAAAATGGTTTCTAATGTGTATTTTAGAGTGTAGAATGGTTTCGTTATCATTTTTCGTCATTAGCTATAAAAAAGAAAAAAAGAAAAAAAAAAACAAAACTATGTCATCTACTTGAAAAACAGGGTGCTACAGGAACTTCCTATAGCGTTATTTTTTTACTAGTCTGCATACCTTGCCAAATCCTTTCAACTAATTTAGAGGATTTTCCACTGAATCTATAAGAATAAGCAAAAACCCCATAATATATAGAGAGATTTTTATGCTTGGTCTAGTTTCAAATTCAAATACATTTGATGCCTGGTGGATTTGGGCTAAAAAATGCTTGAGACAGAAAGAGAGCTAACAAATGCAACCCTGAAACCTTTCATATCTAAAGCTGAGATAGAAAGTAATTTCTTTGTCAAACCTGGTACATAAAGTACATCCTTCATTCTCATCGGAGTCCCTAAATCTAGTTTCTAGGTGGATTCTCTAATTCCTTTGATAGGGTACTGATAATCATCTATGAGTGAAACTTTCTAGGGAAGTCATTTTCTGTAAGGCTAGAGAGAATGCCTTTATGTCCTGTCATGTTCTTAGAGGAACCACTATCTATGAGCCAAGTATCCTCTCCAGGTGTCACGGATCCTGAGAGGGCAGAAAACAAAACATAATCTTCAATTTCTTCTTTAGTCACCTTCTTGGGTGGCTCATCATCTTCAACTGCTAGGGCATAATGTCTTTTCTTATTTATATTCTTGTATTCTTCCCTTATGGTAGGAAAATTCTTAGCAATTTGTCCCATTTTATCACAATGAAAACATTAATAAGAGGAGAAATCTTTTTCTTTTCTTTGACCCTTATGATATTTCCAGAATCTCCTTGGAGGGTGAGATTCTTTATGGAAGTGGGTGAATCTCTTTGGGGAGTAAGATTCTTTATGAACGTGGGTCTCCTTTTGGAAATGAGACCTCTTATTTCCTCCTTTAGAATGAGTACCTAGGGCTTGATATTCATCCCTTAATAGTACGACTTCTTGTTTGGCTACTCTTGCTTCTTCTTGAACACATTCTTCCCATAGACTGTCAAATTGGAGTTTCTCTTTTCTTGCATAGATGGTTTGGATGAAGGCATCCTAAGGTATTGTGAGACCATTAAGAGTTGTCATGATGAGTTCATATTCATCCAAGTTGTCTCCAATTGATTCTAACTATTATTTGAAATGAGTAACCCTAGAGAAATAGTCTTGAATTGTTTCTCCTTTCTGCATCTTTGTATTCTTGAGTTGGGTTATCAAGTTGATCTTCCGGTTGATGTTCTTTCCTTCATACATTCTGGTTAGGGCATGACACATATATTTTGGAGTATTCTTAGAAGACACTTGAGGGATCAAGTGATATTTAATGGAATCTGAAATTATCCTTTTGGCCCTAATCATATCCTTCATGTACTTCGCTTTAGATGCATCTTCTTCGGGTTCTGATACATTTTATTTTATGAATTTTGCAAGGTCATTCTCTTCAAGAATGAGTCCAATTTTTTATTTCCAGGCACACAAATTTTCCACACCTTCTAAGTTGTCTACAATCTTGGTGCTTGCATACATCTTGACCTGGAGCTAGGAAAATGACCAGAAAATGAAAGTGCTCAGAAAATGAATATGAAATTACTAGGAGATGTGATGGACTGAGGCAAGTTGGTTGGAGATGACTATTTCCAAAAATTCCAAGATTTACCCCTTGAAACTTGACCTGTGCAAATATGGAATGGTACTTATGGTAGTGGTTTTGGTTTCCTGGTTTCCTGGTTTTCTAGTTTTTTGGTACCAATCAAAACTAGGGTTTGAATTTTTCGATATTTTGTCCACTGAAAAGGTGCGCTCAAGCTTCCAAAAGATGTGTTAGGGTAGGGTGCACTTTCCTATATGGTTTTTAGTCAGAAATTCATCTTCAATAAAAGCCCTCATTTCCTTGTACGACAATAGTGATGTTTTTAGATACCTAGTGAAAGATGTTCTATTAAGTCAATCTCTAATACCATGTTAAATTTAATGTTGTTATTAGGTTATTTTCAATTTACTAGAGCATTCAATGCATTTCCAAAACAACAGCATAAAGAGGATCACTGAAAGAAACACAATCACAAGGTACATAACATTTTTTCCTGGGAAACCCTCAGTCTGGAGTAAAGCTTATAAAAACCTATCAAACACCTGCATTCGATGCTACTCTCTATCGACAATTGGTTGAAAGTATTATTTATATTACTCATAGTCAACCTAACATTTCCTTTGTTGTTAGTGTGGTTTCTTGGTTTATACGGGACCCTAAAGAAATACATTGGAAATAAGTCAAACGAATTATTTGATATCTCAAAGGTACCACTCATTTTAGTATCAAGTATTGTCGAATTTCAGATATACTATTTGACTTCACTAACTCCATTGGGTTGGTGACATTGATGATCGGAAGTCCAGTTTTGGCTATGTGTTTCGCTATAGTACTAGATCGTTGGTGTGGTTTTGAAAGAAGCATAAAGTAGTCTTTTGTCAAATACATAAGTAGAATATTGTGGTGCCAATCAAGAAGGTAGTGAAGCAGTTTGGATTCGCCAACTTTTGGGGGAACTTGGCCTTCGTGTTCATACTTCGACTACAATCTATTGTGATAATCAGATTGCTATACAAGTTGTTGAAAATCTTGTTAGTGTGGTTTCTCGTTTTATACGAGACCCTAAAGAAATACATTGGAAAGAAGTCAAACGAATTATTTGATATCTCAAAGGTACCACTCATTTTAGTATCAAGTATTGTCGAATTTCA
>CBVK0103811025.1:0-16675 GCA_900067695.1 Picea abies | reverse complement strand
AGCCCAGTTGGGGGTGAACTCCTTTATCATGTTCTTATTGTTGTGAGTTTCTGGTTATATTTTGCTGCATGTTATGTTTCTTTTGTATTTATTTAAACAAAATTTAACCTTTTAAAAGAACCTCACACATAAACACAGAACAAAAGCCTTGAATTGACACATAAATCCTCTTGCACAACTAAGACATTAAGCAAGGTCATGAAGTTTATTTTAATGGAGTAGAGGGTGATTTCATAGAAAAACAAGTCAGCCCCCTACTTTCATATATATATATGACCACATCAGCAAAATTAGGTATGAATCTTCTTAAAAAGTTAATTTTTCCAAGGAAGGATTGTATCTCTTTCTTGTTCCTTGGTAAACTGATAACCTGTATTGCTTCCACACCTTGAGGATCAATATTAAATCCATACTTTGGTACAATATGTCTGAGTAACTTTCCTTCCTGTATATCAAAATGAGATATTTTAGGATTTAGTGACAAACCACATTTTTTGCATTTAATGAAATTTTTCTTAAGATGTTTTAAATGGTATTCATTTGATTTAGAAAAAACAATAAGATAATCTAAATAAAACGCAAAAAAATTGTCCCTTTCTCCAACAAATGTTATGTCCATTTATATTTGAAATGTTGATCCTACATTCATTGTCCCAAAGGGAATTTTTTCATACATGAATGTACCCCATGGTGTAGTAAAAGCAGTGAGTACTTTGTCTTTCTCATGCACAATAATGTGATTATAACCTACAATGAAATTTTGTGTTAAATAATGATGGTGTCATAGGTATTCATATCTTCATAAGACCAAGCAAACACTTCAGTAAATTATTTGAATAAATCAATATACTTGACCTTCTTATCAACAGGGAAAAACTTGGAAATTTTGATATATCTTTGTTCTTTCTCAATCCCAATATTGTGATCTTCTACTTCTTTCATTTGAGGATGAACATTTGGCTTTACAAGAATATCATATTTGTCGAACAACTTATCTAGAGGCACCAATCCATTTGGAATTTGATTATTTGTTAACACCATAATTTTTTGATTAGAAATCATATCTTGTCATTTAGACTCTGGATGACTATTTTAATCAATTTTTTCATTATTTTGGTCATATTCCTTATCAATATGAGTTGTTGATAATTCGTCAATAATTTCCAATTTTTTTTTTATCTATTGGTCATCTTTAAACACTTTACAATGTTTGACAATGCCAGGTATTTAAGGTATGTATTTCATTTCAATTTCATATTTAAGACTCGACTCTTGGCACAGGGGAAGACCCAGGGTTCATCTCCAAGAGCGCACCAATAAGCCCTAACTACTGGCCCTTTCGACAACACTTGTGAGGTAGATGTAGTCTCACCCAAAGTATCTATGGGGGGGTTGCAGGATAGATATGTCTGCAACCAAAGGGAATACCAGGTGGATATAATACAAGAGCAATACAACAAGTATATATCACTTACCATTTCATATCTACTCCACACAACTATCTATCACATCTAACACATTAATGAAAATAACAATATATCAAATGACAAAGAACAGAGCATTAATTGCACACACAACACAAGATATACATGGTTCACCTTATCTCTAGGGATACGTCCACATAATTGTTCTTTATAATATATTAAGATGAAGCATACAGTTCTTGTTTGCGCTCTCAACTAGCAGATCTTCTTTCTTCTCCTCTATCTCTCCCCTTTCTATGCACCTAGCTGAAGGACTGATCTCTGCACCCAACTAAGGATCTTATAATACCATAAGATTCTACACTCAACACTTCTCTCTCACACAACAATAATCACACATGCTAATATCAAAACTAGAACCAACAATACCAAAAACAATAACAACAACAACAACAACCCATCCCAGTTCCTTTAGACCTCTATTTATACATTACCATATCTCATCGACAACCTTAGGCTGAGACCTAACTGTCAAAACCCTAGATACAAAAACCACAGGTGTCTAAAACCCTAGGTCAACTTGACCCATGTTTTTAGGGATTCGCTAGCATGTCTTTCCTTCCTTCTTGCAAAGTGCTCCAAATCATCCGACGATAGATTTTTCCACTGGTTGAGTTGTCCATAATCTTTCTTCCTTTCTAATCTGTCATCCTTGATATCATCATCCAACGTCTTGATTTCTATTACTTCACTCCATCCTTTCTGCTCTTTTGCTTCAACCCTGTAACAGTCACTGTGTCTTCCGCACAATTCATGTTTTGCCTTTTCTTCCTTGATATTCTCTTTCTTCCATAACCAAGGGCCAACACTCGTGGATCAACATCAAAGTGAATAAAAAAACCAGGCATTCTATGGCCTTGCTTCTAGTTACCTATGCCACTATTATTTCAGCCATTACTGCCCCTGCTGAAAAAACTCATCCTATAGAAATATTTAACCAGTCATGAAAAGTTCTTAATAATCCATACATGAAACTCTACTTAAATAAATCAAGATTTGGCTCTACTATTTACTACATGATGCATGCAATCCATCCATAAAAATGTCATTCATTAATTGCCACATGAACAGGGAATTGATAGGGTCATTGGGAGTATGGAGGGCTTGTATTTAGCGTAAAGTGATATCATGGGGGGGGTATTTATGAATATTGTTCAAGAAATCAACAAAAACAATCAACTGTGTATCTAAACATATCTTTGAATACCAATCATCAATTATTTCCATTTCATTTCTTTCATTTTCATACAGAATTTTCCTTAAAAAATAGTAACAACAGAACAAGGAGTGAAAAAGTATAATTGGGATAATGAGGGCAGTGTATTTTGCGTAAAATGGTATAATGGAAAGGATTCTTGTGGATATTGTTTTAATATATCAAACAATGCTACCTCCAACGTCAATTAAAATTAAAAACCCCTTACTGTTTCAAAATTGAAATTCAACACTTTGTTTTCAAAAATCCAGAACTGGGTTTTCACTTCAAGGTTGCTCACTTGCATTTAGAAATTTTATTGCATAGTAATCATTTCACAATTTAATGCACAATAAACATTCAACAATAATAACACATCTTGTGCACAACAAAGTCGAGGATACATTGCACCATAATAATCACAATAACCACAACCAACAGTCGAGGAATGGACAGACTATGGTCCACGATATAATCATCGATGCGTTCTAAATCGCCACAGGATCCCACGAAGTGGCCCCGAAAGAGATCCCTTTGTATGACATATTTCAAAATTGAAACTTCAAATAACAACGCTCCTAAAATCCCTCTTATTCTTGTTCACAAAACTTACTCAATGCATATATAATTCATCCACAGAGGTATTCCTTTCATACAAAATTGAACACACGGTAGATCGTAACCCTTAAATAATGATTTTGCAATGTTGTCATCACCCTGATATCTCCACAAGACAGACTGTATCACCAGACACATGAGTGGGCTTAACATTCCTTCCATTTTTGCACAGCAAATAATCAACTAAACCCCTGACCAAAAATAAGCACGGAAAATGCCTTTATCAAATTATGGGTTGGCCACTTCCACAATAATTTCCAATACACAAGGTTCAATACATAAAACTGAAGAGTAATGTGGTGAGGGGGACGAGCTGACCAAATTGAGGGTTTATCCAAAAGGAGCACGAGAAGCTTAATGATTCTACAAAAATTCGCATTTATATTCACAGAGTTGTTGCAAGGACATGGGCACAATGGGCACGAAGACTAATAACTTAAATGACATGCATAGTTTTCATATAACCCATGGGGAAGGAGCAGTGATACTCTTAGGGGATAAATCAAAAACAAGAAACCAGAGGCAAGGCAGGCCTGGGAGTCCCCAACTGTATTCTTTCCCACAAGTAAAGCACGAATAACATACATAGTAAAAACATCCACACATATTTTCAATGTGCATGGTTCAAACACAACGCCATAGAGACCAACACTTAACCACCAATCCATACACAGTCAAAAACTCCATATATGGAGGGATTGTACTTAGCATAAAATGATATAATGGAAGGGAAATATTCACGAATATTTTTAAATCAATTAATAAAGCAATCAAGTTGTGTATACAACTAACTCCCAAAATATTAATCATCAATCATTTCTTTCATTTTCTCACAAACTTTTCCCTTTAAAAAAAATGAATAACAACAGAACAAGGAGTGAGAAATGTAATTTGGATAATGAGGGGAGTGTATTTTTCATAAAATGGTATAATGGAAGGGACTCCCATGGATATTTTTCTATCATACAACAAACAATGCCATTTTCAACATCAAAATTTAAACTTTTTCACTATTTCAAAATTGAAATTCAACACTCTGTTTCCAAAATTCTAGAACAGATATTTCACTTCTAGGTTGTTCATTTGCATCTAAACTTTGTATTGCACATGAATCATTTCATAATACTTTTATCAATAAACATTCAACAATAGTAACATAGCTTGTGCACAATAGGGCCTAGGAGTGAGCAACATCGTAGCAATCATCAAAATAAACACCACCAACAGTCAAGGAATGGATAGACTCTAGTTCCTAATATCAACACCAACACATTAAAATCACTACATGGTTTCACGAAGTGGACACAAAAGGGATCCCTCCATATAACATAATTCAAAATTGAAACTTTAGTTAACAAGGATCCTAAAATCCTTTTCATTCTCTATCACAAACTTATTCAATGCATATATAATTTACCCACAAAGGTATTCCTTTCATACAAAATTTCAATGCATATATAATTTACCCACAAAGGTATTCCTTTCATACAAAATCAAACACACAATATTCTGTATCCCTTAAACAATGTTTTTCAATGTTGTCATCACCCCAATATCTCCACGGGATAGACTGTATTATTAGAAAAATGAGTAGAGTTAACACTCTTCCCATTTTGCACAACAAATAATCAATCAAACTTGTGACCAAAAGGAGCACGAGTAATGCCTTTATCAAATTCTTGGTTGGCCATATCCACAATAATTTCCAATACATAGGGTTCCATACATAGCAGTGAAGAGTAATGCACTGAGGGGGACGAGTTGATTGAATTGAGGGCTTAGCCAAAAGGAGCACGAGAAGCTTAAAACTTCCACAAAACTTCATATTTATATTCACATAGTTTTTATAAGGATCTGGGAACGATGGATACGAATATTAAAAACTTAAATAACATGCAGAGTGTTCATATAACCCACCAGTAAGGAGAAGTGATACCCTTGGGGAAGAAACCCAAAACAAGAAACCAGAGGTAAGGCTAGACCGTGAGTTTCCAACTGTATTGTTTACCACAAGTAGAGCACGAATACCATATACAGTAAGAAAATTCATGCAACTTTCAAATGTGCATGGTTCAAAACAATGCCATAGAGACCAATAGTTAACCACCAATCCATACAAAGTCAAAAACATCCATACATTATAACTTTGGAAATGCACAGATAGCGAGCAAATTCAAAAGCCAATTTTTGAATTAATTCAAGAGAAGAGATAAATTTCCATGGATGGAGAAACAAGAACCCATACCCATGTAAAAATTTCTAAGGATAAACCACCAAGATTGTATACCTCTTTCACAGTCGAACAAAACGGAGCAACAACAACCAACAAGAGCAAGTGCAAAATGACTAGAGTCATGGCCTCAAGGAAGGTTTGAGAGAAGGTTTGAGAGAATTGAATTTATTGCACATCATATATACATTCATGTTAGTCAGTACAAGCAAGCTAACATAGAGCACATCAACCACCAACTCCAAAATAATTTCTGCAGATAAAATACACCACCATTTCCCTAAGTCTCCAATTTAACAAATGCACCAACCCTCGTTTAAAAACTCCAATGTGACATATCTGAAATAATTGCTAGGGATACCATGTTCCAACCTTTATTCCAACTCAAATAATGCATGTACCCGTGTAGCATGAAATAACCACATCACACATATAACTTAAGCATGGAGTTTAGGTCCTTTCTCAAAATACATGTAACATAATAAAACTTGTGAGTGTTATATAAAAAAAAACAATATTCCCTTTTAAATCATAACTCCGATAACATCATATTTGATTAATCATTGTGATAGATATTTTAAATGCAAATAAACTATAGGGCTCATCTCATGCAACTCATAAGCATGTAAAGCATAAGTGTCGTGTCTTCATCATAGTCACACAAGCTACACAAGGGGTCTCACCTATTAGTAATTTTTAAATATAGTTAAATAATAAGGCGTTTGCAATCATTTGCAAGAAGGTATCCTATGTTGTGCTTTTGGACATAAAAAATTTCCATTTTGAGTGAGGACTCCATCAAACCCTTCCTTGCATGCATCTGTACATACCACAAAATTCTCATTTGGGTCAGTGATCTTTTAAATATGTGCACTAGTAAGTAATTCCTTTAACAAATTAAAATTATCTTCACACTTTGTTGTCCATTAAAACTTGATTCCCTTATTTTGTAAATAAATTATGGGGTGATCAATCTCAGCAAATCTCGCTATAATCCTCATGTAGTATCTAGATAATCCCATAAAATATATGATTTTTGAAACATTCCTAGGTGTTGGCCATCCTCTAATGGCTTCAATATTTTCTAGATCTATTGCTATACCTTGTTCTAAAATAATATGACCCAAATAATGAATTTGTTCTTAGTAAATAAAACACTTACAAATAATGGCATAAATTTGATTTTCCCTCAAAACTTGTAATACCAACCTCAAGTGATGTTCATGCTCTTCCTCGGACTTATAATAAATAAGTATGTCATCCAAGAACACAATGAAAAATGTATCCATATAATTTCAGAATATGCCATTCATTAAGTACATAAATACAGTTGGTGCATTGGTTAGTCCAAATGGAACCACTACAACCTCATAATTTCCATACCTTCTTATGAAGGTTGTCTTATTGATGTCTTCTTGCTTGATTCTTACATGACAATACCCGAATATCAAGTCTATCTTTGAAAATATCTTTGCTCCTCTTAGTTGGTCAAAGAGGTCATCAATTTTGGGTAGAGGGTATTTGTTCTTCACAGTGGATTTATTCAATTGTCTAAAGTCTATACACAACCTCAATGTTCCATCCTTATTTTTAACAAAGAGTATTGGTGCTCCCCAAGGTGAAACACTTGGGCGTATGTACCCTTTCTTCAACAAATCTTCCAACTACATTTGTAATTCTTTCAGTTTAGGTGTACTCATTTTGTAAGGTGTTTTTTATACTAGGGAAGATCATGGTACTAAATCAATGGAGAAATATATTTCCCTCTTTGGTGGATGTTGGTATCTTTTATCTGAGTTATTGACCTAGGTTTCATGTCATTCGGGATTCCAACAAGGCCTCTAACTATCGGCCCTCCTGGTAAACCAAAAGGCAACGCAGTGCCCGGAAGGTACTGCGTAGTCTCACCCGAGATAGCTATAGATGGTTGAATGTAAGACTCAAGTGTTTACACTCTGGGACAGAGTAGGGGATAAAGGTTTTATTGATTATGGCCCTGTTCTATGAATCGTTACTGTAATCTACTTGTTCCTAGGAATCACATGCATATAACTCAAAATATAAATGAATTTGGTTATTCATCAATTATAATCACCTATTGATGAAAGCAGTTAAAGATATGCAAACATTCAACACATTACACAGATATTACCATGGCTCACCTGTCCTAGGCTACATCCACAAAGATATGGCTCTTTTCTCTTTTATTATGGTGGTTCTTGATTTCCTTGTGTCATGTGCTTATAGTGGTCTGAAAAAGTGGGTAAGATCTATGTGAGGCGAACTAAATTGCACCAGGATCTATAGCCTGCAGTCTAATCCTTAGATATACCTTCCCTCCTATCTATTCTTGCTCAACAGCTTACAAAACTCGGTTCATAAAACTCAAAATCCTTCCCGCATCACCGACATCAATACTCGGAAAAATCACACAGTGACAATCGTAATTCTCATAAAAACTAGCATAAAATCAACAATGATAACAAAAACAGCAATAACACCACCCTATATGATACTTTCCTATATATATTTATACATTTTAGGATTTTTAGCAACTTAAAAAATATTACCAAAACCCTAACCCTTCTTACGCTAGGTTTTTCTCCCATGCACGTGTTGTTCTTCCTCCAGCTGTCACTTTCCTCTATGCACGCTTTCTTGCATTCGCTCGTGCTGATATTTTGCCAGTTGTCACTTCAGTTTCCTGCATGCTTTATCTCCCATGATCTTCCTTATTTCCACTTTGTCCTGGTGTCAACAGGCCCCCAACATTGACATGTGACTCATCTTGAGTCACCTAATTGCATTGTGCCTCCTTGATCTCCCTAGCAATCGTCTAGACCTTCTCTTGCAATTTTGTTGCTTTTGTCAGTGCCTGCGCAGTTTTTTCTTTGATAGTATCAACTGTTTGCATTGCTACTTCTTTTCTTATCAATTCTTCACATTCTCGTTGAGTCCATGTTGACTGTGTTCTGGCTTCTTCTGCCTACTCCAGTACTATTGCTATTTGTTCCTGCAATGGTATTATTTGAGCCTGTCGCTCCTATTTCTGTGTTTGCGCAGTGAGAAGTTTTGCCTGTAACTTCTTTAGCTCTTGTGTCCCCTTGACCTGTTCTGGAATTAGGATGGTTTTTTGTTTCTTCTTGAATTCTTGGATCTTTGCATTGATCCTTTCCTCCTCCTTGTCCCATTGTTGTACCTATGGATCCTCTTCCATCTTTGTCCAGAGTTGTCCTGCTTTATCCATCAAGTCAACTGTTGTGCTGACCTGTTTTTCCATCTCCTGTAGTTGTGTTGTTGCTTCCTTCTTCCTCTTATTCTTTACTACTGGTGTAGTTGTTGGTCTAATCTGTCCACGGAGGGTATCGATCTCCTTCTGATATTGATCAATTTCCTGTGCAACCTAATCAATATTTTTTTCCACTGGGAGTTCACTTCCTTACACAGTAGTTGGAAGTTTTCCGAAAATGTCTTCCACTCTGTGTTCCAACTCAGTTCTGTGTACCTTCACCTCTTGCATTTTCGATTTTTCCTACGTGCAAAATGTTTCCAATGTTTCATACTTATTTTTTGCTTGTTGTAGTTCAACCAAGTTTTTATGTGCTCGAGACTGTATCTCATGGTCAACACTAACCTGAAATTGGTATAAGGCCTTTGCTGGCATCTGTGTTAGGACCAATTGGATCTGATCCAAGTCCTTCAGTGGTGTCTGTCCCACAATCTCATCCATTCGTAGCATGCTTGACTTTATGTAAACTGTGGAATGTGGTTTCAGGAGCATTGAGTCATGTTTTCCTACCTCCATTCTTTCTATGGTCTGTGCGCTCGATGGTTCTATGCCTCTACACAATCTATGTAGTTGGTTTCTTTCGAGGTGATCTTGGTATCTAAATCTTGTCTTTCTACTGTGTTGACTGGTTTGAAGTTCCAACAACTCCTGGTTGCTACTTCGCCATCCATTCTTCCCAAGCCTTGCCCATTTCACCAGTCGACTCGGCCGAAAAAGAGAAGTCTGGGATGGGTATTTGTGGAACATTTGGTTGGACCTCTACTTCCAGGTTCTATGTGCTTCCATTTATTTCCATCACTACTTTGACATTTTCTGGCTATCCTTCCTAATGAGTTCCTAATGAGTTCCTACTTCTTCTTTTGATGTGTCCTCTTTCCTGGTTTCTTCTTGGGGTTGTGGGATCTCTTCCTAGATCAGTGTTGATTCGATTGGAATGTCCTTCGGTGATGGGATTTCATCAATATCGATGATCTCTGGTGACTGTTTTTTGTTCTCTTCCCGTATCCCTCATGACCTAGTTTGAACCCTAGTAGTTCTGACTATCTAGCTTGGTTATGTGAGCTTTGGTTGTGCCATACTAGTGTTGGGTAGACATTTGCTTGGTTCAAATAGCTTGGATAAGATCTGTGATCTTGCTCTATGCGTTCAGGCTACTCTTTTTGTTTCTCCATTCTTCTTGTTTGAATAGACTAACTGTTTATGTGCTCGTGTGTTGTATGGGTGTGCGATGAAGCTTGTTGAGGATGCCTCCTACCTTGTGTGATTAATGTACCATAAGTGTGGTTTCAATGCATCTATGGCAGTTTCATACCTTCCCTTATGGTTACTTTTTCGACGACATCCCATCCATCCTTTCCTTGATTTAATTCTTTCGCATGTTGTCCTGTCAGTGTGCTTTTACTAACTTTCCTTTTCCCACTTATTTCCCTTTCTAATATGGCCGTTGTATTTTCCATCACTGGTTTCGTGTTGCATATGTGACTTGTTCATCATGCTACATGCTGGTTTATTTTATTTTTATTTTTTTACTGTGCAGTGTACTGCGCGGTGGGTAGTCGACTATCCTTGTATAGCTTCAGCCTGCTCCCATTGATCATTCCTCTCAGGTCTATTCCTGCTAGATATTTCAACTGTACATCTCCTCCATCTGTGATAGATTTTACCTCGTATGGTCCTAGCCAATGCATCCTCAACTTCCCTAGATGCTGCAACACTTTACTGTCATAGAGAAATACTAGATCTCCTTCCTTGAACATTTTTCTCTTGATGTGGAGGTCATGCCACGCTTTGTCTCTTGCTTTCTTTACTTTTTGGTGGAATCTTGCCAAGATTTGGTCTTCCTCCATTGACAGTAATTGATCCAGTCATTCCTGGACTGCACCTCATTCTGTCATTTGTGTGATAGCTGCTACACTTAGAATAGGTATTAGAAATTCTAATGACACTACTGCTTCTTGACCATAGACCAGTTTGAATGGTGTGTGATCTGTCAACATTTTGTATGTGGTTCTATATGCCCATAGTATTGTTGGTACCTTGAGATCCCAATTGTCCCTGTTGACGTTGCATATCTTCGTCAAGGCATTCTGTAGAATTTTTTTGAAGGCTTCTACTGTGCGATTAGCTTGTGGGTGATATGGTGTGCTTTTTTAGTGATGAACTTTGAACTCTTCGAGCAACACTCTGATGGTGCTATTGATGAAGTGTGTTCTTAGTAATTACCTATTCGAAAAGAAAGTGGGCAACTGTTTCAGTGCTGCAATCTTTTACTGGTGCGGCTTCCACCCATCTTGTTAAATATTCGATCGTAGTGATAATATATCTTGCCCCTATTCTCTTGGTGGGTGGGTTAATGGGTCCCACAAAGTCTATTTCCCATTTTTCGAATGCTTGAAGTGTCACTTGTGGTCATAGTGGCATCTCATCCCTTCTGTTGGGTTTGATGACCCATTGACAAACATCACATTGCTGACAATATTCTTTCGATTCTCTATGTATCATTGGCCACCATAATCCTACACGTAGTACCTTCTACATGGTAGCTTTTCCTGCATAGTGCCCTCCTGATATTCCTTTGTGGGCTTCCACTAAAATTCTTGGTCATTCGTGGCTTAGTACGTATCTTCATAAGATGCTATCTATACCCATTTTGTATAGATGCCCTGTGATCAGTTCATAGTCAATTGCACAAACTACCAGGTTCATCTTTTGCGCAGTGGTATATCCTTGCGACGTAGTACCTATGCTCGAGCACTGGATGACCTCTATGAAGTAATTGTCAACAATCTGTACTAAGAAGAGCTGTGCATCTGGAAATTTGTCTTCCAAATTCATTGGTTCCTCTCCATTTGTGACCCTCGATAGGTGGTTAGGCCCTGCATTAAGTTTCCCTGGTTTGACTATTACCTCGAAGTCAAATTATTGAAATAGAAATAACTATCAACAGATTCTCCCCCCCAACAATGGCTTGTTAACTAGGTATTTCAGGGCTGAGTTATCTATGAACATCTTAAAGTGTTTTCCCAATAGGTAATGTCTGTATTTCTATAGTGCGTAAACCATATCTAAGCCTTCTCTTTCCGTAGTGTTATAATTATGTTCTGAGTCTGATAATTTCCTACTTGCGAACACTATAGGGTGATCCAAGTCTCCTGCTCTTGGTTGTGCTAAGATAGCTCCAAGTGCTATTTTTGATGCATCTACATGTACATGGAATGTCTTTTCCCAGTTTGGAAATACCAATATTGGTGCAGTGACCATCTTTTTTTTCAGGGTATCCAGACCGTGTTGGCACTCGTCATTCCATTGATACTTGGTATCCTTCCTTAACATTTTTTCCATAGGCATTGTAATTTGCATGTAGCCTTTGATGAATTTCCTTTAACATCCCATATTTCCTAACGTTGCTCTTAGTTGGCGGACTATTTTTTGTGCTGGTAGGTTAACAATGACTACGATTTTGGCTGGATCCACTAGTAAACCCTGTTTTCATACTATGTGTCCCAATAGTATCCCAAATGGTGTTCCAAATATGAATTTATTGATATTCAGTGATAAAGAGACAGGCATTGTAATTTGCATGTAGCCTTTGATGAATTTCCTTTAACATCCCATATTTCCTAACGTTGCTCTTAGTTGGCGGACTATTTTTTGTGCTGGTAGGTTAACAATGACTACGATTTTGGCTGGATCCACTAGTAAACCCTGTTTTCATACTATGTGTCCCAATAGTATCCCAAATGGTGTTCCAAATATGAATTTATTGATATTCAGTGATTTATGGCACTATCTGCATCGTTCTATCATCAAGCATAAAACTTCTACATGGTTTTTTTAACAGGCTATAAACCGTCCAATCATCCAGGTATAATTCAAGAAATTGGTGGATGAATTCCTTAAATGTTGCGATGACCACTCTGGAGAATATCACAGGTGCATTCTTCAATATGAATGACATGACTGTGTACTGATATGATCCCCATTCTGTCATAAATGTGGTCTTGTTTCTATCCTCTTGTGTCGATCCTCTTGTGCTATCTTAATTTGATGATATTCCAAGAATCCATTGGTGAATGAATAGTCTTTGTGTCCTCCTACATTCTCAAGTACTTCATCTGTGAATGGTGTGGTGAATGGGTCATGTAAGAATGCATCATTCAACTTCCTCAAGTTGACGCATATCATGATCCATATTCCTTGTTTCTTGTCTTGTACTACCATTGGGCTTATCCATTTTGATTCTTCGACTAGTTTGATGATGTCGTCCTCGAGCATCCTATCGATCTCATATTTAAATTTTTGTTTGTAGATGGGGTTCATTCTATATGGTCATTTTTTAATGGGTCTTGCCTTAGGTCTGAGTGGTATCTTCATTTCTCCTAATTCTCCGTCTATTCCTTTCATCTTTGTAAGGATCATGGGAAAAAGGTCATTGTATTCGCACAACAGTTCTGTGATGCTTTCTAGTGTCTGTTCATCCCAATAATATCTAATGCTTACCATTTTGGGCTGCTCGACGGTCCCTATGTTAACCTTATTGATCTTGATTGGCACAGAGATGACCTTTGATTCTAAGGGTGGTCCTTCCACATTCCTCTCTCCTTCGACTTCTTTGATCTGAATATCAAGTGGATCATCTTCATCTAGTGCTTCTTCCTGTACATGGTAGCATGATAGAAGTTCCTTGACTGTCTTCTTATTCTGCTATTGTACCTATGTGATAACTTCCACTTCTGGTTCTGTAATGAATATGAAATCTCTTATCCGTTTTAGGGCCATGTCTATGTTGGGGTTCTCATGCTCGAATGAAAAAGTGACTGTAAAGTTCTGTTGGAGTGGCGCCCATGTCTTGGTTCCTTTTCGCAATTCCTGTCCTATATACCAATTCACTGGTATGCCTTCTAAAGTACGAATGAAGTGGTGAGGCCATTCTTTTGGTACTGGTATGCCTTCTAAAGTACGAATGAAGTGGTGAGGCCATTCTTTTGGTGGCATCATTTTCCATAGTGTTTTACATGCCTCCAATTGTTCTGTTGGTATTCCTAGTCCGTCATATTTTTGTCGGTTGTTCCATATCTGTTCTCCGTCAAACCTTATGCGTAGTAATCATTTGTATTGTTACCAATCCATGATAGTCTCTTTGTGTGCACCCCACCATCTTGCAGGTGTAGCATTTAGTGCTAAATATAGTGATAATAGTATCTGGTTCTCTAATACTTCATCTTCGTATTGTGTCAAGAAAGTTTCCAAATCATTTAGCTCATGAAAATTGTGTGGTTCTCTGATTTTTGTGCCAAGCCATCTTACTGTGTGGTCTATTCTTGCACACCTTCTTGTGGATACTTCATGGAATCTTTTCTACCGGTTTTCTAACCCAGTGTCTAAGTTCATTGTGCATGAAGTAATGCTTCGTCAACTGAGTATCATGTTTGCAGTTGGGTTTATATAGGTTCATTGTGCATGAAGTAATGCTTCGTCAACTGAGTATCATGTTTGCAGTTGGGTTTATATAGTCTGCATTGTGCCTAGTTGTTTTGTACAACTGGTCGATTTCATCTGGATCCAGACAAGTGGGTTTGACGAACCTCTCACCTTCTGATGGGTCGAGTGGAGATATAACCCTATAGTCTCCCGATTCAAATGTCATTTTTTCTAGTCTTAAAGTTAATTATGGCCTAGTTGTTGAACGCCCAATCCAGTCCAAGTAGTGCTGGGTAAGGTGTTGTATCATCTACTATTTCGATGACTTCAAAGTCTACCTTAGTGTGCATGCCATCCAAATCTACGGTTACTCCATTCAGTCTACCTATTGGTAGGACTCTATGTTGATTCACTAGCTTTAATTGAACAGTTGAGTATCCCAGTGTAGGTTCTCCCATGCATTGCCATGTGGTTTTTGGTAGTACGTATAATATCTCCCATGTTGAAATCCCCAATGTTAGCATTGATTCTAAATTCTCTACTTTTTATTCTTCTTGTGTGTAGGTGGTTGACAATTTTCAGTTCTAGCTTCTATTCCATCTCCCCGCTACATCTCTCTAGGAATTTTTGCAATACTTTGATATATGAGGGATCACCTAAAATTTTGATGCATGATTGCAAAACATCTTTGAGGGTAATTACTTGTTCCTTAGGTTGTATTCTGTTGGTATGGTCCAGTGATGGCGTCATGTCATATTCCATAGCTTCCTTTTTCTGTTGTACAGTCAGCGCTATGTCCTCCTTCTGGAATTCTTGTCGGGTTTCTATAAATATCTCCTTTCCTTTTTGCACGTAGAACTGCTTCTTGGGGTCAAGGTTCTTCTTTACCCATTAGTTTTGCATTGGGTCCTATTGAACTACATCGTTTCCTATTTCCGTTCCTCCTCGAGTGACTATGTTGATGTTTTATCTGTCATCCCTTGCTTCGGCTGAAATCCACTGAACATTCTATTTATTTTGGTTCCTTTTTTCCTAGATATTTATGAGTAGTGTCGGACATTCCTCTATACTGTGGTCCAAAGCACGACAATACATACAGGTCGCTGGTGGTAGTGGGAATTTCCGTGCATAATGTGCTGGTTACTAGAAATTGTGACATGTGACTAGTCCTCTCCCATGTCTAAAACCTCCTCTGGCTCATCCTTCTCCTCTATACGCTGCGCGATCACCTCATGGTGCATTATATTGTGGTCCCTGATTATACTGTGTGGTATTGTACTGGGGCTGTGTTGGGTTGTACTATGGTTGTGCATTATTATAGGGTTGTTGCGCAGTATTATATTGTTGTTGCTCAGTGTTGTATGGTGCTAGGGCTTGAGTGAATTGTTGTGTTTCCTTCCCAGTCATCATTTCTACCTGTACCCTATAGGTGTCTGAGGTTCTTTCCCATATCATCTCCTTAGTTCTACAATATTTTTCATCATGGCCGACTGACTTGCAAAAAGTGAAATATGAGTTCGTTGGGATTGTTTGGCATTTTTGCATCATCATGCAATGGTAAGGATCGTGACCTAGTTTCTTACAGATTTCACACCATAATCCCTCCTGTGGTAGCGGGTTTGGCATCCCTGTTTCCATATACTGTGCAAACATCGGACACTCATTTTTCTGGTGTTCTTCTATCCTACATGTGGTACACAAAATGACTTCTCGTTTTTCCTTGTTCTTATTATGGTTTAGATGAAATGTTAAGTTCTTCATATCCTCTTTCATTTCTTCGATAGCCAGGTCCATCTGCTGATATTGATTCTCTTCCAATTGCAAGGCTACTTGCAAAGCCTCTACCTGTGTCTGAAACTTTTGTTGTCATAGTGGGTATTTTAAGTGTGGGAGTAGTGAGTTTATAAATAGGTGTCAATGTTGCATCTCGTTCATGAGGTATTTTAACTTCCCTTTTAGTCGCTTGAACCTTTTATCAATCTCCCATACCAATTCTCCCAGTTTGTACCTTATTTCAATCATCTTGTTCATATACTGATCCTTTGAGCTCAACTTCTGGAAATCATTGATTAATAGTTTCTTAATGTTTTCCAGTGTCCTTGTCATCCCTGGAGCATTGTTCGTGTCTAAACTCATGTACCAGTTGCAAGATACCAGTTATATAAAATATGTAGAAGAGAAATAAAATGCTAGAAATGGTAGAATAACAGTAAAATATCCAGCATATTCTTCACAATACACAGAAATGATATACGAATGAGAAATAGAAAAAGAACTTTGATTCTGAAAGCAATGTTCACAGGCCTCTTCGAGGGGGGAACTCCAGTCTAGCAGTGCTCTGTTACAATAATCTCCAAGCTAGGGTTTTCATACCCTCGACCCTTATTTATACAAAATGTCTATCGAGAGAAGCATCTAGAGGAAGATCCTTCTAGAAG